>JARKHS020001645.1:0-222776 GCA_030143305.2 Amblyomma americanum
AACTGATCTGCCTTTTCATCTTTCTTCAGCGCGGACGCATGAGCCGGTGCACCCTGCTGCGTGTAATGTCGAGGGAGCAGCTTCAATTTCCCGAACTTCCTCTATACACCCTTTTTTATTTACTATCTTTCTTCTTTAGTGGTTTTCTTTCGCCCACATATTGTTATGGTTATTCGATAACGGTTCCCGTCGTACAACTGCGCTTAGTAGAGCAATTATTTTTGTTTCTGTATTCAAGCAGTTGGTGTTGTGAAACTGGCTGTCAGTGTCTAACTAGATAGAGACAGGAGAGAAGGAGGGCAAGTGGGTTGATTGAGAGCAAGAAAGTGACGGTTTGTGACCCTGTAAAGTGGTACAGGAATTGGGGGACAGGGATATAAAGGTGAAGGAGAGAAGGGAGCTAAGGTTGAAAGGAAGTTAGTAACTACTTGTTGCGCAGCGCCCTCTATCGCGCAGCATCGGCGTCCACTCTTTCTAGGCTTGCTCCTGGTTAGGAATGAATTGCGAAACACGAGGCCTTACATCTCATAGATTAAACCCGTAAAAGCGGTTTTGCATAAGCTAATACCCTACGCTTGCTCTTGGAAGTTTTAACGCTGGTGCGCATTCTAACAGTGAAAAAAAGAAAAAAGCCCACACGTCACGCTTTGATTGTGGTAAGCTTCGCTAACATAGTGGGGCAAGCGCTTCTTGAGAATGTGCACGCTGAGTGTCATCGCCTGAGATTCACACTGACCGGCAAGCCCTGTTGCATAAAAGGAACTTAATGGCTAGTACAATCTGTTTAAGGGAATCCCCTGATGTAGAGTATATTCCCGCACCTTTCGTGTTTCGAGTTTCAATTCAGCCTCGCCCTACCACGTACTAGCTATCTTAGTTACCTCATTTCGTACAGCGCCCAGTCCGGACAGAAACCAGCCCCTGGACCAGGACGAAGTTTTGCTCAAGTGCAAAGCTTCTGAGAAATCAGTATAGAATTCCTTTCTAGGCGTATTGCTGCGCTGAGATAGGTGCTAAGGAGTGATTACTAATTCAACCAAAAGGGGTCGTTTCTTTTTTCTTTAGTTTCGTCTTCCAAGCGATAGTTTCCTTGAATGATGTGTTTGTCGGCGCTATTAACATGAAACTGTAACGTCATCGCCTCATCAGATGACGTCTGCCTATTAGCCACCCAATCAGCTAGGGTTAAGGACACCCTTTGTCTGTATTAATTGCGAGGAACCCTGCTTAGCAGAGGGAAGCTGGCAAAATGTGAGACCAAAGTCGCAAAAATTTTTGCTTTTTTGCCGTTCCTGGTTTTCTTCTAGTGTAAGCGACTTCTGGAGCTTATTGTTCCACTTCTAACGTGGACTGAAGTGTATCCAACTTTACGTGACGTACTCTTCGACAGAGACACTATTGTGCGGCCGTTTCATTTAATAACTGCTTCCCTTGCGCTTTTAGGTTTGGGCGCTTATTTACTCTTGGTAGTTCACTCCAAGGTTTGAATAATAACACATACTTTTATTATCGTCGTAAGCACTTATTTACGCCGCGTGTTTATTCTAACAATGCTCATGACTACATTGGCGGAGGGCTTATTTGAAAGCCCATTTACATGTCTTAAGCTTTGCTTGAGCTCACCCCACGAGAGTAATTCGTGTTTCTTCTTTTTTTTTTGGCGTTCAGTCACCGGAAAAATGTGCGCCAAAGCAACAGCATTTCAAAGCACAATTGACTCTTGCGACGATTACCAATCAAGTTACATAGTTTTTACGCTTATGCATTTAATAGATTTCACGGCAGTCATCAGGCGCTGGACCAAGGCAAGAAATAAAATTGAAGAAATCTCGAAACAATTTCAAGCAGACCTGCGCCAAAACCCTGTAATAGTCCAGGACGCAAAAACTGCTTTGCGCGACGATCATTTTATACTTGGGACAGCGCGTCAAGATTGAAAACTCCCAAAAAGTAAAACTAGAGGAATACTGTGGAATGTGTCATTTCCGACAGAAAAAGAGAAATGAAGTAATCTTCTCAGCGTGCAACCAAGGAGGCACCAAAATCGAGAGACCACAAATCTCTGTCTGACGGGGCGACGTGATTTCCCTCATGGCAAGATTATTCAGGTGACTGCCTGTTTCCACCGACGTAATTCGGGCCCAGTTCAGGGCATAGAACAGCAGGTGCTGTGAAAAATGAATTCTCCGGTGGATGCAGCTGAGAAATAACAAGAGGTCTATATAAAAATAAAGAAAATACCGCCGAATAAGCGAGATGAAAAATGACAAAGGTAAAAGTACGAGCTGGGATGGAATAAAAACCGGTGTAAAAGAAAAAAAAAGACATCAGATGTGATTTTGGCCTCATGATGCATCATACTTACAGTACGCTTCAAATGAGTTTGTGTGAATACTAAGTTGTACCGATTGGCTTTTATCAAATGTGTATGTAATAGTTCAGAAGCGAGTTCGAACGAGCCGAAGCTCTGCCTAGGGCAAAAAGCAGAAACCGCCTTTAATATCTGCAGAACGCACCGCTTGTTTCCCTTAGAATTCTTAACCATGCGAAAATCGGGGTGCTTCAACGAAATAGGCTCAGATTTGTTCAACCAATAGAAAAACGTGTGCGTTGAACAAAATTCTTTCTGTATTCATTCCATTCGCGAAACATTAGTAGTGCGCGTGAGGTATTCTTCTATCGACCGTAGGCTACAGTTCGTATTCACGTCAAAAATTTAACTCCCCAATCAGAGCCAAAGACTATATATGTATTATCAGCCTTCATGTTGCATTCTATTTGTATTTCACTTCGTTCGGAGGAAGGAGGCGTGATCGCCGACAGCCATCAAAATCATGTGATATTTAAGGAAGCAAAGTTATTTTACTTAGCCGTATTGCATACTACGGTGCATCGCTCTGCAGTTAACGAATACGGAAGGCAGTATGCGTTGTCCTAGGACAACAGGTTCCCCTGGTTTCTGAGTAAAGAGGAACTCGTGATCTCAACTCTCGCAAAAGCACGTCGGCTTGAAGAGCGGTTCCTCTTTTGCATGAAATTCGAAGTAAAATGTACTCCTAGCAAGCGTTGTGACATAGTCTCCCTCCCACACTCTCAAATCGTTTATCCAAATTACCACGGGTGGGCCGTCAGACATTTCCGGGTTACTCGTGGTTGTATAAATCTGAAAAGATTTCATCTGAGAGACAACCCAGCGTTCAGGACAACCCTTCAACAGTACAGGCATTCGAGGAATCGCGCTAATGCCGAGAAGCTGGCCAAATTGATAGCGTGGCCACCGCATCACCGGTCGAGCCATACTCCGTGTGGCATCTGAGAACGGTTGCGGCCGCAGCCACCTCATCCCTTCGTAATGAGCGTTCTGGAAGGAGCGTTCTGGCGCTCCTTTCGGAAGGATTTCTTCCGGTTCTTTGCGGCGGCCCTGCTTCTCCGAGACGTCACCGGCTTTCCAAGAATGTGGAGTTCGACTGAAGCCTCGTCAAGGAGACGAAGAAAAGAAGGGCGGAGAAGAAAGGATTTAAAGACAACTAAATCTGCTGTGTGTTGCTATGCAAGTGGCTTGCTTCAGATTGTGCGAAATACTTCGAAGACAACTTTGCTTTATTCTGGTACTGAAAGGATATAACGGTACCATCGTGAGCGAAAGGTCGGGTGGAGCAGTCGCTCCCCCTACGGCGACCACATCGGTGGTCCTGCGATGAACGTTGCCGCAATGAGCTATCCAGCGACTTGCATACTTCTGGTGGCTAAGTCGCTTAAGTCGTTCTACCAGATGGCGCTGCAGGACGGCAGGGTAAGGTCGCCGATCCGTGCAGTTTGGTTCCTTTTGCCCTAACGGCTTCACGGTACAGCCACATTCAAGCGCGCTGTCCTTCATGGTTCCAACTGATGGACCCACTGTCATCTAAGCAAACTCAAATAAATGCCTAGTAGCGCTGCCTCGAATCGCATGACTGTCCCTTCCTGCCGAAACAAAGTCGCCCCAAACGTCCTGTTCCATGTACGCGCTGTATCACAGGTTGTGGCCTCACGACGCCAGGTGCTGGTTCGTCAGTCTCCACACGCCGTGCCTGATCGCACAACCGCCGCGCAAGCCGAAGCTAGGTAGCACACATATAAGGCTAACAAGGTCGCGGCTGACTTTTCTCTGATATTCTGCGTTTCACAGCTTTTTCTTTTGTTTGAAGACACAAGAACGAATCTGAGACGTTTTGTACCAAGTCTGTGTCTTGTTCCTTTGCCAAAGTTTTGCAGAAAGGAAGCTTGCAACGCGGGAAGTAAGAAATAAATTGCGATGCGATTAAGAAAAAACGCTGCCGCCCAGGGCAGACACCACGATCACATCACTTTGTAGCCCGAGATTCTATATTAAGCGCACTCGCTATAATATTTAGTGGTCATTCCGTATTCGGTTTGCTAGGCTAGATTCTTATAAAACATTCACGCGTCGGAAGATACTCTTACGTGGAAGCGTGAGCAGCAAATTTCTAAAAAGCCAGCAGGTGTTGCCGCCGTCTTATTCACTTTTCTATGCACAGAAAAAAGAATTTTTATAGAAGCGGGGCTCGCTTTAAACTGCAGAACAGTTAAACATTTTCTGTGAACTGTCTAACTGTAATTCTGAATGCTCAAAAAGGGAAGAAAGGAGGGATTGCCTCAGGGTGCTTTCCAGCGTTTCGACAAGAGGACTTGTCTTCGTCTGGGCTAGGCGCTCATCATTGGCGGACTTTAAATAGGGTCCTCACTCCGAGGAAGAAGGCTCGGCGAAGAGGAGGACGGCATGAAGTGGCAAGAATGAATACTAGGTTAGAGGACGCTCGAGTAAAGTCTCAAGGAGCTTGCTTTGAAATGACGCATGCGAAGACTTCTTGTTTCACAAATGTAGTCATTCTATCTAGGAGCGGACATGTAAAAGCTGGCATCTTATTTTACAGAAAGCTTTATCTTACCATACTCCATCACAGTGCCGACGGTAAACACATGCGCACGTACACTCACACACAGAAAAGAACATTCTTGACACCCCCAGGAGTCGCGGCTACTCCTTGTTAGAGATAAAATAAATATTCTAAAGTTGCCCCGAAGGGCCGAGTGAAGCCTGCTACATTCGTGACGAAATAGCAGTTTTAGTTCGCGAAAGAGAACCTAATTAGGAGAGAAGTTTTATTATAGTTTGTAAATTCTATGCTCATTCTACAGGCTTGAGAGCAGCAAGTTTCGCCAACGTTTATATGCAATAACAGGCCCCGAAGATCCCTCGTCTTTGCTGGTACACTCTAGACACAAATACAATTATATGAGAGTAAGAAAGGAGTAAACTCTCCTCTAACGCACTCCCTTTTATCAAAGAGAATACGCTAGAGGAGTTCTTGCTTCGTTTTTACTCCTTTCTGATTAAAGTGTGCTCTGACAGTAGAATAAAATTAAGATTCTTGTTTTGAAAAATATGAACAAAGTAGTGAAAAACTGCAAAACATGCGTGCATAGCCCGGAACTAGCATCGAGCTCAAATACGCCTGCACAAAGTAATACTGTTCACCACGAGAGAAAAACAAAAAGACGGGGACAATTCTCCAGCCATTGTCGGCTTATTCTGAACGGTGTCCTTTCCATTGGGCTTTCAGAAGTGTCCCCTAGTGTTTTTGTTTCTTAGCGAATTTCCTTAACCAAAAATCTGGCCGGACAGACTGGGCACTAGTGACGTGATGGAGGCTCATTGTGATCTCATTAAGAAATGGATATGAAGGCAAGAAGCTCGCGGCAACGTCTGCTTTCACATTGTCACCCACGGTTCGTTGCAGTGTGCTTACAACAGCTCTCTGCCCCTCGCAAGCGTGCTGTATTTTCCTTTACGTGCGTTGTTCTCCGCAGATGGATTCGTCGCGTATAACGACTCCCGGCGGAAGCAATTAGAACGCGTATTTACAGCAGTGCCGGACAGACAACCGGCACACTAACAACTTGAGCCATATAATTAAAGGCGCGAATATGCCAGCGAAGTCTCGTTCACGCATTTAGTTCTACGCTACAGTCACCGAGTTTGCTTTCAACCATGTTTCTCTTTGTGCCCACTGCCTTCTCCCGCACCATTTATCTTTTTATGCTGGATGACTGTCATCTTATCGTGCCCGGAACTTATCGCTACTTTCAGTACCACACTGGCCACTGCCGCAAGCTTGCGTCACTTAAACTGTGAAGCAATGGCATCGCACTGGCGGATAAATTCTTTTGTAGCATTGCAAGTGAGCTTGGTGATGTCCGTTGGAGGCCTTAAAACAATGAAAACTGGCAATCCGGCAGCTGAATGATGTTGAACCTTGAGAAGAGTGCCAGCTAGAAAAACAGGAAATCTACTGAAAGGAGCCTGCAGCTTGTTGTCTAGGCATATGGAGAAGAAGACGAAGACCTAGTGGGTGGCTACGTGTCGGCTTCTAGGTCTGTGTTTTCGCTTTTCGCTGTCTTCTCGCGTGTGGCAGTGGGTCGGACAGTGCCCTCCGTGAGACCGAATGCTGACGACGCCCCTGCGGAGAAATTCCCGGCACGGCGGGCGCATTCTCAAGTGAGAAAACCCAACCGGAACCCTCAGGGGCTAGCTAGGCTTAGCTCGGCGCTGCCGAGCGAGGCCGCGCTACGCGTCTGCATGGATTCTGCGTTGTCGACGACGGCTACGCGGATGCCCGCTGTGTTGCCACCTGACGCAGCCTCCACGTCCACGCAATCGTCAGCGCCTCTGGGCCTCCAGCCTGCGCCGTCTTCCGATGCTACGACTTTGGCCTGTGACATGGACTGCTCTACCGCCTCCGTGCCCGTGGCACTCCCTCAAGAAACTGTGCCCGTCGCGCCAGTTCAGTATTCCCACCAAGGGCCGTCACCAGCGTCTGAGCCTCCTCCACAGATGCCTCCCGTGAGTCAAGGCTCTCTTCCGCCTGCTGCGAACTCGTTCCGCGTTACCATCAAGCCTACATTGCGCTTTGATATGACTGTCATCCCTGCCCGGAATGTTCAAGCCACAATTGACCATGCCCTTGGCTCTTCGAACTACTGCGGGTTTGTCGTCCATCGCCCATCGAACACCATCACGGTAAACTTGTCATCCTTGATGGACGCCCAGAAACTCTGCGCAGTTACGCGGATCCCCCTGGATGACAGCAAGCATGTCCCGGTGCAAATATATTTTGCATCTGGTCCTGACACACTCCGCTGCATGGTTTATCATGTCGACAGCACGAGCCCTCCCGAGGAGGTGCGCGCAAATATTCGCTGCTCAACTCATGTTGTACTGCAAGCACGGCCTATGGGTCGCCGGGGCTCATACCTGCTCATCCTGCAAGGCCCGTTGACTCTCCCGAAGTACCTTACCTACTACGGTGCGATCGGCAAAACCACAGCCCTTCCGACCTCGTCGTATTTTTTGCTATCACTGCCACAAAGAAGGACATATGCAAAATACCTGCCCTAATCCAGCAGCTGTGGCCGACATTAATGAACCAACAGCTCATTGTGCCCTGTGCAAATCGCCGGACCATGACATTCGCTCCCCCGCTTGTCCAAAGAAGAAGCAAGCGAAGAAGTTTCACAAGTAGCCTGCAAAAATGGATGTTCCTACAAGTAATCGCTTTGCAGCTCTCGCATGTGACGACAACGACTTCCCTGAACTTCTTTTATCTGAGCCTGCTGCTTACCATACATCTCCTCGCCAGCGTACATATGCACAAGCGGCTCACCTTCCCGGATCAAATGGTACGCCAAAACGTCCAGTGCATCCATCACATGTGGATACCACAGATGAAGACACAGCTTTAGACAATGCAATCGCGGAGGCTCGCCGCCGACTAGACGAACTCACCCAGCGCCGGGAAAAGCGTCGTTCTCCATCCTTTCGAAGAATTCTAATAACTCGGGAGCAATCATCAGAGGAATCACCTAGGGTAAGCACTGGCCCACAATCAGGTGCCGACCACCTGTTAGCCGTGACTACCCCGACAGTGGATAAGATATTAGCGCTGATGAAGCAGGTGACATCCCTCATCGTGGAAGCTCTTCGGCCTCGTCATGGATAGCGCATCATCATCGGTGGTGGTGCAGTGGAACTGTGGAGGTTTCGCTAATAAGGCCTCTGAAGTGAACATCCCCCTTCGCGACGGAAAGCTGAGGGCATGGGCGTTCCTTCTGCAAGAGCATAATGCACTCCCACGCCTTTCAGGTTTCTGCGCATACCATTCACTATCTATCCCTGATCGCCGTTGCACCGCCTCCTCCTTCAGCCCAGGTAAATCTGCAATTTATATTCACAGTTCAGTTCCGCACACACCGCTCTACCTTTCACGGTGGTGCAACACACGTCAAGAGGTCGCCCTTCTCGTAAAACCTGCACGCACACCCCTTATTCTAGTTTCTTTTTATAGTCGTCCTGGCTCCGCATCTCCCAATCTGGGATGAGTTCGTTTTCTACGTTCTACCAACTCAAGTATCGCTATTCTAGTTGGTGGTGACTTCAACGGCGCACACACTGCGTGGGGTTACCCATCGGATTCCTCAAGGGGTTTCACACATCCAAAGGAGCTTTTCGGATCATTCCTTTCAACTTTTAAACCACCCGAATACTTCTACCCGCCCACGAGGTGGTCCGTATTCACCTGATTTGACTTGGTGGTTAGGCCCCGGTAACCCTCGTTGGGCTGTTGATTCTGATACTTGGGGTAGCGATCACATCCCTATTTTTATCTCCCTCACGCCTACGCGTCTACGGAAAATACGCCGCACTGAACGAATAACATCATGGGACTCTGTACGCGCAGACAATCATTTATCTACATTCAACCCCTCTTCAGCATTGTTTACTCTATCTGCTGTTCTCGCTACTCACACTATTACCACTACTGTAAATGAAGACGACCCAAACCCGAACATACATCTCTTGAATCTGTGGGCTCTTCGTCGCCAGGCGGATCTTTACGCTACTCGTCACCCCGATGACCCTTCGGCTCTTCCTACTCTTCACCGCGCTACCGCACGGGCGCGGCGCTATGCAAAGCGGCTAGGCAGGCAACGCTGGGCTGCATGGTGTGCCCGCCTGTCCTCTACGCAGGGCAATTGACATCTTTGGAGAGTGTTTCACGCCATGGAGCGCCCTTCTCAGGTTGCAGATTACACAGAGAGCATTCGCCTCGCGCTAAATGTGGATGAGGACACATTTGCACAACAAGCGGCCCGTCAATTTTTTCCAAGCCATGACTGCACCGCTACGTCTCCACCTGACTTATCGGTAACAGAGCCCCCCGATGGGGTTACATCTGACCTCACCATGGCAGAGCTGCTGGCCTCCATTGACCGTTTAAAAACTACTACTACTCCCGGGCACGACGGCATACCTAACTCCTTATTCCGTAACTTGGAAGGGAAGGCTTTGGAAACCCTACTTGATACTTTTAACGAAGTGTGGCTTTCTGGCGTCATGCCGGGAGACTGGAAGCATTCTATTGTGGTTCCAATACCCAAGTCAGGTCAGCCTCCAGTATCTCTCTCGGCCCTTCGTCCAATTTCCCTTACCCCTACCATCTGCAAGCTTTATGAAAACATTCTAGCCGCACGCTTATCATGGTGGCTGGAATCCCATGATTGTTACCCAGATTCCCAAATTGGTTTCCGCCCACATATTGGAACGGAGGACGGCCTTGCTACTTTGGCTGCTGACGTGCTTGACCACTCTCCACAGAGTCACCTTGTACGAACCGTAATCGCTACAGACATAACAAAGGCATATGATAACATCCTTCACTCTGCCATTCTTGCCTCCCTTCAAACTCTTGGTCTCCCTCACCGGTTCCTCCTCTCTATTCACGCCTTTTTAGAAAATGGGACCTTCAGCGTGCTTGTCCACGGAAAGCCCTTTGGTAATTTCACTTCCAATAGAGGAGTGCCGCAGGGCTCCGTTCTCGCCCCCACATTATTTAATGTGGCTTTAATTCCTCTTGTTCGAGCCCTAGAGACCATCCCTTCTATCCGCGTGCTTGCATATGCCGATGATATCACCTTGTGGTGCTGTCATCCAGATGCGTCTATTCATCAGTCGGTCCTTCAACACGCGCTGGATGTATTGACATCTCGCCTCCCACCTCTGGGTCTAACACTCTCTCCTACTAAATCATGTTTCATTCGAATTGGAAATAAAGCCGCCTTACGGAAAGCTTCCCCTTTAAATTTTACGGTACATAATTCTCTGATTCCTCAGGTAGAAACTGTTCGTATTCTTGGTCTTCTCCTCCATACATCTGGGACTGGCACCCCGTGGCTGACAGCCACCCGTAAATCGGCTCACGCTACTCTAGGTCTGATTCGTCGCATAGCTATGCGCTCTGGTGGCGCACGTGCTTATACGGCCCGCCAGCATGTGCGCTCTATCCTTCAGCCACGGATAGTATATCAGGCTCAATTTCAGCGTCTCACCCGCAGACAGTGGGACTCCCTTGAAGCTATCAATCGTGAGGCTATGCGCGTCATAACATATCTGCCTCGTTTAACACCCATACCTGTGCTACAGGAGTTCGCCCAACTTAATACACTCAGTGAAATCATCGACCAACGGGTGGCAAATAGAGCTCGAAAACAGTCTCTCAAACTTCATCGTTTAAAGACACTTCCACCGTGGTCCTATTGCCAGCTCACTGACAATCGCCCCAATGTTTCCCCGTCGGTATCAGCAGCGTATCTGCCTGAAGGGTGCATATTATACACGGATGCATCTCATTCTGCAGAGAGGGGAGTTACTGCTGTGTATAGTCCATCTCATCCGCATCTCAACTCTCGCGCGACGTATACTGCGGATACGTGCACTCCCCTGGCATTGGAACTTCAAGCCATTTACAATGCCATTGCTTCCCTTCCGCTCGTTCCAACATTCAATTCAGTTCACATTTACACCGACTCCCGCGCCGCCCTTAAACAGCTGAAGGCTGTTCGACAAGCGTTCAAGATTTAACAATCTTTTCTTGTGCTCTGCGCAAAGTATCCATGTCCTGTGCGCATACACTGGATTCGCGGCCATGCCCAGGATCCACATAACATTCAAGCGGATGCTATGACTCATCTTCATACATTAGACGATCCGCCACCTTCCCCTCTTCCCCCAGATCCGTTCCTGTCCCACGTTTCCGATTCCGAAGTTCTGCGCCAGCGAACACGCGCTCTAATTCCTCCGTGTTCGCACCCTCTCCCCCGTAGTCTGACTCGGCAGGAGGAGGTATCCGTGCGCCGGATTCGGGCAGGGGCGGCTCTGACACCATCTGTCCGTCATCGGTGGCGTGCCAAAGATCTGGCCACTACCTGACAGGTGCCCTAACTGTGGCGCTGCACCGGACATATGTGATGTGCAGCACTTGTTGTGGACGTGCCCAGCGACGGCTGCTATCAGAAAACGGCTCCTCAGGGAGGTGGGCCTGCGGTGGAACCGCGAAAGTGACTACGTGAAGTGGACTATGGACAACCGTTTCATTAACAACCTCTGCGACTACCTCAGCGCAACGGTTCTTCACTCCTTCTTTTAACTTTCAATCCCGTGTATTCCTTCCCCCCCTTTCCTTTTTCAACTTATGCCTCATGGCACATTTCTCGAATAAAAAAAAAAGCTTGTTGTCTACCACGGTGCCGAGGTGCGACTCGGGCATCGCATACGTTTGTCGCGCGGAAGTTTGTAACTGTACGCTATATAAATAAGGATTCCGAGTCGTGTTATAAATTGCTCGTTACTTGCAATCACAAAACATTACATATTATTGTTTTATGAATGGGTCTTCAGGTCTAGTATAGTGTGTTTTTTAAAGCAGCGACTGATATATATGGACTCTGTGTTTACACTGATGTAGGGGAGTGACTATGTGAGTGAGGTGATGGGGTGCACAACGGGTACAATTTACAGGGTGGCAGAGGTAGGAGATATACTGTACGTTCCGGAGGTGCATAACTGAGGTGAGAAGCTGTGGGCCCTGTAGGTGGTGTAGGCCGCCGCGCCGAGTCCGTGCATATCGGAGACCGGCTCATCAGTATGTACCACCGTCTGGTTTTGTGACGAAGGAAGGTGACGTGTCGCGCTCTCGAGTCATTTCCCTTCGTCTAGCCCTGGTGTCATGCGACGTGGGAGAGTGGCGAACCGTAGGTTAGACAAGTGGCTGGTATCGGCAATGGCAACAACATTCCAGTAAGAAAGGGTGTCGGGCATGGAGACACGATCTCGCCAATGCTATTCACCGCTTGTTTAGACGAGGTATTCAGAGGCTTGAATTGGGAACAGTGGAGCATAAGAGTTAATGGAGAATACGTTAGTAATCTGCGATTCGTTGATGACATTGTCCTGCTAAGCCATTCAGGAGATGAACTGCAAAACATGATCAATGAGTCAGACAGGCAGAGCAAAACGGCTGGTCTAAAAATTAATATGCAGGAAAGCCAGATAGTGAGACCTAGGTTGCTCTTCCCGAGTAGCGTCTCATGACCAAACAATAATCGAGCTGCCATATGCCACGGTGGGCAGGATCTGATGACGTCACAAGGTCACGTGACCTAGGCCCCCCACCTGCCATGTAAGTCACAAAGAGGGACACAGACAACGGCTAAGCGGCTTAAAATCGAATGCGCCGTTCAATTCAGGCCCGGAGAACATGCAGATGCCGCTCGGATCGCGAAGAAGATGAAGTGAAGAAAATCTACTATCGCAGTATATCTGATAGTAAGCAAGAACATTGCTAAACGCTGAAGGTTTGATGTAGCCTGAAGTTATGTAACTTTCTCGAGATGACGCAAGCCTCTGTTCACCGAGCGCGAGCGCAAAGACAAAAAAGAGAGTAAAGTGCACTGGACACGCAGAAAGGCTTTCATTTCATAGTGGCGAGTTCCACCTGCGTCCTTGTAGGCTTACTCCCTTAGTGCGCTGCGCCACACTTTAACTTGAGCCGCACTCGCCTCTCAACTTTCATCCCACGCTCATGTTCCTAGGCCGGCATCTCGAGATAAGAGGCGGTCAAAAAGGTTCATGCTGTTGCACTGGTAGCATGAGGCTTCTAACGTTTCTATCACAGAAAACTGTTATGCATTATATGTGAGGGTATTAGGGAGAAGTGCGCTTGTCGCTTTGGCTTTTTTTTCAAGATTTGCATCGATTTCCTTTTTCCCTTTTGGATGCTCTGGTTCCGAGACACATAGGACAAGAAGCGATGTCCCTGGCGTGAGTGGCATTTTAGATTTTCATGTGGCGTCACACTTTCTGGCATTTCTCAGAGCTGTCTTCTGTTTGTCAACTTTACTCGGTGAAAGGGGAGTAATTTGCGAGCTAATACCGCAATTAAAGTAATAGTAAAACATTTGTTTTTATGATACATAATGCACACCACCGTCTGGGAACTTTACTGTGCGGCTAAAACGCGATGGCTTTCCCCTGCTGCATCATTTTTAACCAGATCCCTCTGTTCATTCATTGATCCACCTAAATAAATCTAATTAAATTGGTTTACATTCGACTTCGCGAAATGCATAAGCATCAGCTTCAGACCAAAGTCCCTCTCGGCAGCGTGAAAAGGCTTTTGGTGTGTTGTGACTGATGAGACCGATTTAACCATTTTGAGGCTTGAGACCTGGTTGAAAAAAGGCGACAAACTGGAAATCGTCCATGCAAAGCAGGAGCCTCCTTCGGAATGTCTGACATGCATTGAATAAACGGGCATCGCTTTTCTTTCTTTCCTGCATCAGATAATATCCTATGCAACGTACAAGAAGCATTCAGGAAGAAGGCCAAGCCACACTCTTTCACGTGTCCTCCTCTAAGAAAATGTCAGGGATGAGCAGCAGAGCTCAGCATTGTTAGTTGGCTTCAGTGCTGAGCTTTCCTCCAGTCTTGTGATTAAGGCCGTCTCGCAAAACTCTGGCGTAGAGGAAAAGTTGCCCACTTTGTTCAGCAACTCAGGTCACGTAGTCCGCAAGAATTCATGCTTTCTCGGCCCACTAGTGCGGACAGACGTACTAATCCTTTTCAAACGTTCTCTTGTTGCTGGGAGGTCAGTGTTAATAAATGCTATAAAAGAATTAACAATCCGGGTTACTGAAAATTAAGTTCTCGCAGAAAAAGAACCTATGTATCTGACCGGAATGGATCGAGATTCGCGGAAGTGGAGGTTTTCATATCAGAAGTGGCAGGATTCCTTTTCTAGTACTCCGCTTACAAATGGGCTCCGCAGGCAAGGTCTAACAGGAGAGGTTCGCGGACTGTATGATCTCATGACCACAAATATCGCCTATGAGAACAGTTGGAAAGCTGAAGAAAAGTTTATTATTGCGACAAAATTTCCCGGCAGTGCAGCTCACAGCCCCATTAGTGCAAAGACCAGCTCTGAGCACTCTGGCGACCTGGAATCACCCTCTTCGATTATTTTACTCTGCCCTGGTCGTTTTTGGTCAACTGATTATACTTACGTCATTTCTACGAATGCACGCCCTCAAGCGCACTCTGAAACAGTAAACGTTCACTTATTATTAATCAAATCATTGACCCAGCTTGAGTCGCAACATTTCATTTCATTTATTTACTTTAAAGTCCTTCTGTAAAAGCCCTTTTGAGGTATTACACAAGGGATGAGTTAACCGAAGTTTTGTTACATATTGTCACATGACATATGTATTTCGATGTTGGCGTTGAAGGAATGATGGGAAATTATTGCAGAAACGGAGTGGTAGAGGCAGTTGTAATCTCGACGCGGCTCGTGGAAAAAAGGAAGTGGAAGAAGTTACGGGCGCTTGGACGAGTAACTTGATGGGGTGGACCAGTGCGATGGGATATGCGCGGCGGTGGTGTGCAGATGTATGGTTCACGGCCGAGTGAGCTGTAATAATATTTATGAGAAAGATATAGGGTATCGATTTGACGACAGCAAGAAAGACTTCGTTAATTGGACTGTGATTTCAAGGATGACACACTGACTTCGTATGAATATATTGGGAGTGACTGAAACGGGTGGCGCGATTTTGGACGGCTTCAAGTGCATCGATTAGATATGCATTATGGGGGGCTCCAAATCGGGGATGCGTATTCTAATTCTGTCCTTATCAATGATGTATAAGCGAGTAATTTGACCTCTTTTGTAGCGTTACGTAAGTGGCGGTTCAGAAATACCAGGGTTTCGTTTGCTGATGAAATAACGTTAGTAAGATGTTCGCGCCAAGTTAAGCATGACTCACCATGATAATACCTAAGTATTCATATGAATGGATGTGCTCTATTGGATTGTTAGTAATTCTTAAGGGAACGAAAACAGGTTATGTCTGCGGTGAAACGAAATGAGATTGCATTTATTAGGATAAAGTGTCAATATATCCAACCATCGCACTATTTCCCAACCCGGTTAAGATCATCCTGAAGGGCTTTTTAGCCAGAAAGATTAGTTATTTGAGTGGTATATAACGCAGTCGTCGGCAAATACACGGATATTGCATGAAAATTGTTCTGGCAAGTCATTTATGTATATTATGAAGAGGCTTGTTTCGGGCTATTGGCGGCTGACAGTGCCTTTATCTAGATAACTTCGCATTAAAGTTAGGGCGAAAATGGATCACGTAGTATTCATTACGTTCGCTTCAAGAAGCAACTGAAGCAATATCTCGTAGAGCCTGTACGATTCCACGGCATGTAAGAGCCGGCAGCGCTACAGGTCGCGATGCACGCTATCGGAGCGCAGCGCGGTCGACGCACAATTCAGTACTCTGCCGCGTTCGCGTCCTTGAAAGGAGATATAGGACGCGCCGCCAGAGAAGAAAAGCTCAGGAGAGAATGGAAAGAATGTACGCAAAGCCATCAATGCGTCCGCTGCAGCGACGAAGTGGAGAAACAGGGGCGCAAATAAGGGAGAACGAAGTACCGCGCGCTCGGAGAATATTCCCTACACCTGTTTTCCCCTTGGCTCGACCATGCGTCGGGTATATTTTTATTTTCTTTTTCCGAGCGCGAGTTTGCGTGACCATAGCCGCCACCATTTTTTTTCATTTTTATTTAAAACGTGCACTTTTTAGCCGTTTGCTGCTGGGCGAACGGAAAGAAAGGGGAGACGAAAGGATGCAAGATGTCGGGGCTTGGAATGTAGCTTTGTTTCTGCGCGCTCCCTCGAAACCTCGTTTTGCCTCGACGAAAAATGTTCGCTCGCATCCGGACGTCGCCGTTTCAGAAGAAAGCGTACGCAGCTGCAAGACAGAAAGAAAAAAAAACGTGCTGTTTTGTGTCCGTGTCGCCGCGGGGAATTGAAGAGCAAAATTGGTTTCTATGTTTACCTCGGTCCGTGGTAGATGTAGCAAGGCGACAGTCCATTCAAGCGGAAAGAAATGAATTGTCTCGGGTCTCCGAAATTTGATCCAGATATAAAATGTGAGCAGTGTTCTAACCTACAGGCAAAATGTGTCATGGACTCAAGGCACCACAGTCAAAAATGAAAAGAAACGGCTGGTCCATGCTTTTTAGTCGATCTCGGTTCTTGGCTCTTTTGGAAATGTGCGCTCCGCTGAATGCGCGCTGAAGAAAGGTTGAATAAAAAATAATATGCTCAAGTTAGAATAACTAAGCACAGAATATACTTCGCAAAAGAACTACACAATGGCCGGGTTGGTGCCTTATACGAAAAAAAATAGAGCACTAAACAGTGAACACCAGAAAAAGGGCGAGATACAACCGCTGGCCTTGCAACCGAATGCATTGAAAAATAGCCAAATATGTAGCCAAGTAATAGCGGTACAAAATAGTTTTCTTGCACAGGTTTTCTTTGTTCCGCGCTGTTTTTTGTCTTGTCCTAAGGGTGTGCTGCAAACTATCCAAAGCCAAAGCTTCATGTTCATCAGTGCGGGTAGCCACTTACAGACTCACTATATTGCTTTTTTCTCCCCACTTGCTATTCGCTACTCAAAAAATTCAGGGAGGGAGGGTTGGGCACTTTGTTGACGTAAAGTGCGGCGAGGCGAAAGCCTTTAGCGCGGTGTTGCTCCTTGTGTCGCTGATGTGTGGTGAAGATGCTGATTAAAGACTACACAACTGTTCGCTTCACGACACTTTCACTGACGTTCATTAGCGCGCGCACGCTTGGCTGCTGGAGACACAGGAGAGCGTTTAGGCGGCATCCCTCCGGATCGGCGTTCAGGAGGCGTCTGGCAAGATTGCCTGGCGAGCGCTCCTCTCGAGTGATGGTGGCGCCACTCAATGACGTCACACGCATGCGCAGTAGGCTGAAGCGCACGTGCATTGTCTGCTGGCGCCTTGCGCATGCGCAGAGCATTATCGTATACTGAGTTCTCAGTTACGACATACTACACCAACCACTACAATTACTAATTAGCTAAGTTAATAATTAACTAATTACTAATTTAATGTCTGACAAATTACCGATTAAGCAATCCTGGATGGACTAATTATTATTTGCTAATTAGCTTAATAACTAATGATTTATTACTTTTGAACTATGAGGCCACCTGTCTGCTTGCGCGGAGGAATGCGAAAGCATCAGTTTTGAGGAAAGGAAAGGTTTCTGAGGAAATGACGCAGTAGCTCTCAGATCTCGAAATCTCGGTGAACACCCCAACCACGTTTGATTGACACCTCAACCACGTTTGATTGACAGTTATAGTGTTAAACTTTTCTGTGAACATGCCTGCTGGAGAGTCATGAGCCTATAAGGACTTTCACCTTAATACGACCAGTTGGTCGTCCCTTCCTCCCTCTTCAGCTCCTTCTCTTACTGACTCTCTTCCTCATTGATTCACTCACTCCCTCGCTCAATTCCAGAATGATTCACTCACACACGCACACCCCGCCCTGATTGATTCACTCTCTCACTCAATCTCTCCCTGCCTCCCTCCCTAACTCACTAGCTCGCACGCCCACTCCTTTATTCATTCACTCCTTCAAAGCTTTCCAGCGGGACTTTTGGGGCTTTGTTGGATCACGCACAAAGCGCCCTGCCTCTCAAGCGTCAATTTTCGTTGTGGGACAACGAACAGACTGCGAGAGCGTTGCCTTTGTATAATCTTCGGTATTGAAAAAGTGCCTCATCCTCGGTAGTGTAGTCCACTGAAGGCACAAACAGATGGAGAGCAAGTGGCGACGCAATCACGCGAACCTGGATTGAACAAATACTTTTCATTAGCACGAAGTTTAAGTGGAATTTAAACGCCGGGTTCTTCTAGATATTAAAGGTTCTAAAACCACCTTTCTGAGCCTTTCACATCAGTGACAGCATTTTATATCTCGCTGCAACCGACAGCCAATCCCCATTACGCCCTCTGTTCTTGTTTTTTTTTTATTGCGGAAAAAAACATTAACCTGCTTTGGTACGACAACCCGTACTTTCCTCCTCTAATTGTGCTAGTGCATAATAGCTTGTCGGAGATCTTCTTTTAAACATGCAAGAAGAGCCTCGAGCGCTTACTCCGCCTGTGCCGAGGTCTCACAATCATTAAAGCGAACTGCATCGTAGGACGACTGGACAGACAAATCTCGGTGCATGCGTGATCACCTGTCCGCAATGAGACAGTAACAAGCGGCCCGGAAAACAATTTCACCTTGCTAAAAAAAAGTATAGGATAATGTATCGTGGTTTATTCAAGCTCACTTAAGCACAGTCCCTCCAGAATGCGAAGCTGAGCAGTGGAAAGCAAAAATAATGAGAAATCAGATCAATAAAACCAAAATAAGAAAAACATAGGACCAATAACAAATAGCTTCCTGATGGGCCAGCAAGGGTCTGGCGTAAGTGCTGCGTGTCTTCAAAAAAAAAAAAAAGAGGACAGGGATCGCGAAAACCCCTCCGATTCGTATAATCGGTGTAGATTAACGCCCTTCGGCCTTTGTGGAAAGCAAAACTAATGCGATAAATCTGTTGGGGCGCCGAATGTAGGGTGGTCTGAAAGGGAAGGTTTTGAAGCCAGGAGCAAAGAGGTTCTTCTATCTTGTTCACACCGTATTTACCCTTCCCTTGTACATCTGCGAGGACGAAGGAGGGCCTTTGTGCTTAAATATTCATTAGGTTGGCCTCTGCCACGACTTGGAACCATTACCACGCTGCATTCGTAATGGCGGCTGCTGCGAGAGAGGAACCGGGCGCCTGTGGAGAACCAAAAAAAATTGCTCGCGGTTTTTCATTGCTAAGTACGAAATATTGTGCGAAAGCACAGTTTTTTGCAGGTGGACACTACTGCCGCGTACCTGAAAGCGCGATTGAGGTGTCCTCTGGCCCATGGAGCCACTTATGAATATCTTCAACTTTTTCATCGTCAGTGCCAATTCACCCAATGTGAGAAACACAGCGCTGGCAGACAACGGACAAGGAGGATACACAACTGCGCTTGTGTGTGCAGTTGTGTGCCCTCCTTGTTCTTGTCCGCATCTGGCAGCGCTGTGTTTCTCACAATATTTCTTAATAAACTTGCCCAGCAACAGACCTCACCCAATGTACATCGGCGGCCCATGCTCCAGTGCCACGTTCCTGCAGCATTGTTGTCAACACCAACGCGTATTGCTATAGTGCCGTGTTTCTGCCATGTTCGACGTTGTCCACGCCAACACATGCAGCGCACAACTTTCTGTCCCAAACGCCGCATCGCTCAAAGCGCGAATATTAGTTTGATAGCAGTATTGTTTGATAAAGTAGACGATGTGCTATGCACAGCGCGAGAATGTGTTAGAGTTACACACGAGGCGTGATCTGCTTCGCGCGCCACGTGGGTACGAATCCTTGTCGCGGCATTAATTTATTTATTTATGGCTTACCGAAGGTCACCATTTAAGGTAAAGCATCACACAAAGCGATGCGCCGTTATGACATCATCTTTCGCACTAAAAGAAATCCACCCACCACCTCTCATTGAGCTGAAAGCTGAAGTATGGCTGCAGTAATTTTAATTGTGGGCTGATTATTTTGTGCTCACTTTACCAGAATGCGCCCGTGGAAATTCCAACATAATTGCGGAACGGAAATGCGATTTTTCTTTCTTTTCTAGTTTGTCACTATTTTCAGCGACTGAGTAAAATCTATCACCAGGAACTTTCTACCTGCTTGTGGGCTTCAACGCGTGATATCGACAGCGTGTTTTTGGCATTACACTAAGAAAGCCCGCATTTGGCACAATTTCTGACCATTTCTTGTCGGTCGTGCACATTCTGAAGCTTCGGAAACCATGGCATGGCGGCCACTACGTTTGAGTGCTCTGCCACTTCTTTTGAATCGCATCGATCAAAGTCCGTCGCTCAGACAACGACTAAAAGAGAAAAGAGAGAAGGGGTTCCGATGTTACAAGAACATGTGAGCAGTGGCACCATTGCCTTGCGTCAAAAGCGGTTTAGCATAACGCGATACTCCGCCACGGTCCACGACATTCCACGACAACTTTTTTTGGCAATGAAGCGGACGGTACGGAACCGAAGCACACCCTGTTTTCCTACGCAGACGAATACAGTACCCGCTTGCATTTTATATATTTCTCTTAAAACATGACACATTGTAAATATACAATACTTAAAGCATATTTTTCACACAACTGGCAACTTGCAGAAAAAAGTTTTCTTGATTACAACAGAATTGCTATGCCAGTTTAGTGACAAGACGCTCCCGCAGGTGGCCACAGCTGCCCAGCGATGGTGTTAAAGTGCGGCGGAGAGAGCAAGGCGCCGGGCCTCCTGGCGCACCATCGTGCCTGCCGAACTACATGGCGGAATGACACAATTACGTACGCTCCACTCCTGTAGCCTTCCCTTCATTGGTAAGAAAACCTGTCGCCAAGTATACTATGTACAGCACACACAGCCAGCAGCGCCTGTGCAATGTCGGCTGGCTATTTGCTCGCACTTAAGGCATTTGGAAAAGCCGCTGTGGTCGTGCGTAGATCACGGAGCTCTAACGGTTTTTAATGATTTCGCGAAGCTCTCTTCCCAGAACCTAGCTAAACTCAGTGAGGCTGACAGAAAAAAAAATTGTCCAAATGCTAATCGCAGCTAGTCACCGATTACTCAAGTCATAGCGCACACAACGCTGTTAAGGCAGCCAGATAAGAAGTCTACGCCTCCTCGAGGCGGAGCTTAAAGCCTTCAATACTGCGCGAAACGAAGCTGAAAGAAAAAGTAGGCTAAACCAGCCGAATTAGGTGATCAACAAGAATATTGAGAAGAACACGGACGAGTAAAGTGAAACAATGCGGGAAGATACGCGAGCGCTTTACACTGGGGAAAAGCCCATTACGGCAAAACTAATTTACGTCGGCCCTTATCATGCCGCTCATTGAAAGATAGCGAATGTTATGGCGGCCAAAAGGCCTTAAAGTGGGCTCCCAGATTAAACTAGTAAACACAAAAACTGAGGTTTCGAGGAACGATCCTATAATGCTGAGGGCAAGCTCCAAGAGCCACAAACGATTTCCTTCGCCTTTTCGAGGAACGCCCTGCGCCCATTTAAGCGCTGCCCAGATTGACGATACGACCGTGAGGAAATGAGCAGAGATTGAGGAGAAGACCCAATGAGAGGGCGATCAAGCTGGAGCGCGATACACTGATAGATACGCCTATACTGCCTACCGATTTAAGTGCAGAGGAAAACAGGCTGAGGCTGCAATCTAAACGAGCTGAATGACAGACACAATAGAAGAAAGTGAGAGAGAAAACCTTATTGAAGGTCAAATTAAGAAACTCGAGGGGAAACGCTACGATTCATCGGAGGCCAGCCTGGCATTTTTGAGAGGGGTAGGCGGCCATCTTGACTCAGACAGCATTCGTCTGAACGACATTTGTCTTGTTCACCAGGTGGACAATAGAGATACACGGTACACACAAAAACAAACTCGTCACGGGCTGGTTTGTTATTTCGGGCAGGTATTCTAGTCGCCGCCGCCAGAAGCAGAAGCCAGTGCTGAAAAAGCAGCCGCAGCCCGGCGCGAAGAGCGTAGTGCGGCCCAGATTCGTTCCCCTAGAGGGCGGTCATATACCTTTCCTTCCTACTTGAATCTCGAAGATAGCTCGAGATAGAGCACGAGGACACAGGAAAAACAACGAGAAGGAAACATAAAAGCAAAACGTGAAGAAAAGGAGTCGCAAAAAAGTTTGGTTCCTTGTTTTTCTGCCCACGCGCACAATCTCCGGCCTTGAGATCTCACATTAACTAGCCTGCACATAATCGTTGTTCGGCTTCTGAACCTTTCCACGTTTACGGATCTTATTAGTTTATGACATGAGTTGAAAATTTGGTGTGTCATTAGAGTGCTCAGCTCAAATCACGCAACATTAATGCGTACTGTTTGTTAGCCGCAATTATCTTGCGTCCTTGTAGAGCTTTGCATGCCCCTTTAAGCGGAGAGTGCCAAGCGGGGCTAATTAGCTGATTTTCATTGTTGTAATCAGAAGTGTGCTCACATAGACGCGGACTAAAGACTGCGCAAATTCAGTCTTTTTATCTCGTCGTTGTGTAGTGTTTGTGTGTGCTGTGCTCTGCTGTTTCCAAGAATTTCATCGGAGAAAAACAGCTCGTGAAAATTTTCTACAGGCTCGTAATCCCGGTAATAAATGGGCTAAAGATGTCACTTATTTAATTAAAAAAACACATTTTGCACTGCAAGTGAAGAAGACCGAAAGAGTTGTAACTTGCAGGCACGACCATTATGAACCATCATAGCAACACATTTATGGCACTCACAGTGAGTACGAATGTGCACACGGCTAAGACGTATGTGCGTTCCACAGTACAGCTGCCAGCATACGAGCTTCACAAAGGCAATAGTGTAGTGTTAGTGGCATTTTCGCAGGCATGCACTCCACTCTGAGAACAACTGCTCGTGGAAGCTTTCAGCATGTGACCGCCCTTGCGTTGGGCGTTTGCCAAAAGTGACCGGAATACAGTCTTTTCCAGAAAGGACCAGTCAACCGGGTTTGCTTCACAGCCGCGAAGTGGATTCCTTACAGCAACCATACAAACTAAAGGGTCTCGGAAGGTAAAAGTCTCTCCTTACCACACATATTAATAGCTTAAATGTTGCCATATTGGCGCTCCGTAACAGCCCTAACAAAAAAAAAAGAACTGCGGTGCTCGGTTACTTTTGGCGAAGGCGGTACATGTCTACGTGAAATACATATTGAATCGTTCTTTTTCTCTGTCCTAAAGCTCCAATCCAGCGAATGCAGTGGTTTTTGCAATAACGATGATTTAGAGCTAGTATCCTATATCTTGCTTGCTGCTAGCTCGCATTGCTTGCTGCTATCTAGCACGAAGAGAGTAGAAGTATACAAATGGGATCGATTTTTGCCTCTTGACGCAGTACTGCACCGTTAAACTTTGTTTGTTCGTCTGCACCAAACCACGCACCAGGCCGATAGCAGCTACTCCCATAACGATTTTTATTGTCTTTTTTGCGTGCAGTCGCTTTGTTTTTTCGTTCAATTCTATTATTCTCTTTCCCCGGTGCCGCTCAGAGACCTTCCTCTTACAAAACTTCTTTAAACAGTCTATAGACTGTCCATAGACCAGTCTATGCACTGTCCGTAGACTTCTGTTTACAAAGTGTATAAATTCTCTATAGGCTAACCCTAGAGAACAGTCTTTAGGCAATATAAATTCTATAGACCGTCTATAGACAATCTATAGATTTAGGGCCATACATTTTTCGTAGACCTTCTTTTATAGACAGTCTATAGGTTATGAATAGACATAAAGAAATATCTTTAGGAAGGCAATAGAGTCTACAAGAAGTCTAAAGAATGTCTATAAACCATTCGCATAAGGGTCCAACTCGCGGCGGCGATGGAAATCCGCTCCTAATTAGCCACCGGGCCAGAGACGTTTGGCGGCGAGCCAACAATAGCCGCCGAGTCGGAAGCGGCGTCTAAACGCCGGACTTCCGTGAGGAAGCACGCCCGATTTCGGCAGGCGGGGAAAGCGGCGGCCACCGGATATTGCGTGGCACGGTACGACGCGCGCGGAACGAGCGCCGTTTCGACAAAGAGGCGGCGCGTTTGCTCATGTATCCGTGATGCTCCGGTGTTCTTTCTACGCTTCAAATCAGGCGGTATGTGCAGTGATGCGAGGCGTGATCGCCTGCTTATGCTTGTTTGCCTGCGTCGTGCCTTCCCGGAAACCGGCGTGCTTGCTCTAAACAGAAAAGGCCTTGTCTTAAACCGAATTGTGCTCCGGTTACCGCCCTATGCTTTCTCACTATCGCTCCCCCTTTCTTTCCCTCTCTCTGTACTTTTATTCCCGCTAGTCGCAGCTCAGGTGCTTCAGGCTTCGATGGCAGATGCCGCGGCAAGCAACATCATTTCCTTCCATTGTTATTTTATTAATAAATAGCTACTAACAACAACAACGATTACCGCAAAGTTACGAGCACATCGATGGCGAGGACTCTTATGATTTTCTGCCTCGGACACAGCCAGGAAGTAAGAAAAAATCGTGTAGAGCCGAACATATTTCTACTAGTGCACTTGAAACAGTAGTGAAAAAATATTTACAACTCTATGTTAATGTGCGCATTGTAATCCGCAGTGAAGGACATTATTGTTTTTTACCTTCACTATGAAAAGGAAGGAGGGTAGGATTTGTGGATATATTTCCATTTCATATTTTACCTGTTCACCCGGTGAGGCCGCTTGAAGTGTATTCCAAGTGTACTTCGTGATGTGAAATCCAGAAATACGCATGAGTTGCAGGGAGCCTATGACAGGTATGCAACATGTAGGTTGCAGTCGCTGCGGTTTTGGTTGATTATTTTGCCACTTTATTACGGACAGCTGCTTCTTGTGACTTCACATTGTCATTCTCCAGCTTCCGCGTCAGAGGCGCAGCTGGCCAATAGCAGAGGATGGGAAAAGTTAATCGGATGGCACTGGAGCCGTGCGCAATGTGATTTTCGCAGATTCAGCTCTTGAAAGTTTTATAAAGGCAGTTTTGATGTCTTTAATTTAATCTACAACAGTATGCTTCTGCGATCTGAGTCAATTAAAACTTTGTGTAAGGCATGGCACAAGTGGCCACCAAACGATTTTAGGACAAGGTATTTCTCCGACGAGCTGCACCCATGAATACGTTTTTATTTTCCGAATGAACCAGCCGCATAGGCCTTACTTAGGTCGCCTTTGGTTTCAGCAACGCCGGACTATAGTCAGAAACTCGTTGTACTTGAACTGTGATAAAATGAGTTTGGCAAAAGAGGCACCGTAAACATGATGTCTGCATATATTGTGGATCAGTATTTTACATTTCCTGGCCAACTGAACGCGTTCAAAGCAGCGCGCTGGTAACTACAGAAGTCTTCGACATACACAGGTCTTTAATAGCATGGTTAGCGAGGTTCTCGTTAGGCCACAGTGCTTAGTGACCGTCTTAAGTGAAGCGACCGACCTGGCCTCCCGTGGCAGATTATCGCAGTAACGGTACGATCGATTTTGATTCCAGCACAACTATATTACGCTAATTTTCATCTGCGTAATAACTTACTGAAAGAAAAAAAACACTGGTTAAAACTGTATGCTTTGCGCGCCTGCAAGCCTGCCATATAAATTAGCTGGATAATAATATAAATCTAAATTATAAATAAGCTGGATATAAATTAGCTGGAAGGCGAACGTCTAAATCGTATGCACGAACGCATTTACAAAACACTCGAGCTAAACAAACAACTTATTAGAATGGCTGTACGAATGCTGTATACCTACAATTCTTTCCATTTTTTCCACTTTGAGTACGGCACGGGCACCAGGAGAGCGTTTATATTAATTATTTTCATTGTGAAGTTTATTCTTTGCTATGCTTCGGGCAGTACACTACGATGGTTCCCTTGTATCATACCTTCCTATGTGCCTGCTGCGGACTCGAAGACAGATGAAGTATGGATGACTTCAGGCCTCCGTCCCGACCACGGTGCAAGAATTCTTACATTGTGGTCACGACGAGTGACCACCACTGCCGCGAGAGGATAAGCCCAGCTGCAGAGCACCGCAGGAAAGGAGGAAGAGAGCTAGAATGGGTGTCGAAGAAGAAAAGCTGTGCAAGATGCAAACTGACCGGCCCAGCCGAGAATCGACGCGCGCAATGTAGCCGTGCTTCATCTTCGTACTCATCGAGGCCTCGTCGGGCCGGCCTGCTCGACAGACAGCCTGGCGGCGGCGCAGTTGGAGAAAGGGATGAGCGCGTGTGTGAGTGTGCGTCAGTGCGCGGGTTTCAACGTCGTTCTAGGAGCCTGACTGTCGATGTCGCTGCCGGGATAATTAAAACCATATGAACACCCGTCTTAATGAACAGCGTGATGCCAGCTGCTTGTCGCGTCGTTACAGCTGCGCGCCAACGCCGTGCAAAATGTTTGGTTTTGTTAATCTGGCTTCTTCTCAAGACGAGCATGCGCAGGGGAGAAGCCCTTCTTCTTCCAAAGTAAGCCATCCGCTCCACACTGGAGTTTGAAATGAAGCGATGCGGCCCGCTCCGCTACCTGGGAGATATCCCGCCGGTTTCTTTCACGCCGCTTCTGTTTGCCCTGGCTTCTGTAGGAACGGCGATGAGCGTTCAGCGCACCGCTACAATGTGCCCCTCTTGAGTGAGCCCCTATTTTTTGAAAGCGGAGTACGCGGAGAAACTTCACGCTTGTGGCCCGTAAAAAGATTAGCCGGTGGGCCGTGAAGATGAAACGGGAGGCCCGAAGAATGCCCCGTTCGTCTCTTAGCTCTGGTCTTCAGTGCATTCTTACCCTGTTCACGAGGTTAATCCGAAAAGAAATGAATTGAGAAGATAAAAAAGTTGTAACAGCCAGGCTGCTTAGCGCACAAAACAAAGAAATTATAGAAGGCAGCGCCATCTAAGGACACAAAACCTACTTAGCACTGGCTACTTACTGGCTCAGGTGTGTTTCAGGATGCCAAGAATTCTACCATGCTGTATTTCGCGTCGGATTGTCCACATGCCAACAAGCGAGATGGATTTATTCATTATGGTGAAGGCGAAACACCGATCACTGAGAGACAGACAGAATGAAAGAGAGACATAGAGAAAGATGAAAATGCAGGGAGGTTGGCGAGGTAATGCTTAATTCATTACCCTACACACGGGGAAGGCGATAAAGGCAGGAAAAAGAAAAAAAAAGAGGAATGAAAGTTTATGGGTTGTGGTGGTCTAACGTCCCAAAGCAACTCAGGCTATGGGGACGCCGTAGTAAAGGGCTCCGGAAATTTTGACCTTCTGGGATTCTTTAACGCGCACTGACATTGCACACTAAAGATGGGATCAATTAATACAGAAAAGAGGTGACGGCCCTGGAAAGGAATGCTGATGTGTTCGGCAGGCTCTATCGTAACAGCGTCTGCCTGCGTCCATTCAACTTGGCGCTAAGCATGGGTGTGATGAGCTGTCAAGCCGCACGAACTTGCGGTAGACGTCGGCGCACACACACAAAAAAAGAAACGGGATTCCCGCGACACTACTAGCTAACTCAACACATTGGGAAAAAGCGTTTTTTTTGTTACTTTTCAGGTTTTCACTGACGATATACAGGTATGCAATTGTGAGCTATTCCATCTTTGGACTGAAAGTGCTTGGCCTGAATAATTTGCTGCCCTTCTGACGACTTTTTTAGCGATCAGTGGGCCATGTACTTGAGCACGAGAGCGTTCTCACTGTTGAATCGCATTTAAACGCGCTGAGAACTAGCCGGGGGGAAACTTTCTTTAAGATCTTGCCTCAACATCATCCCATTAGCGGGCAGCACCATTCGCTAACCTTGTTCAGCTGACGAGGTTTGGACTATGATAAGTGTCCTGCCATTGCTTTTATTTTCTCTGATTTTCCTTGACGTCTAGATAATTGTAAAGGTCACACAGTCCTGACTCGCAAGGATCAAGGTTGCATGCTGTTATCGACGAAGCACCTTCACTATCCGCCCAAAATCGCGAGTGAAATAGAAACATATGCAGAAGGTCGTGCCATTCTGGGAGCCTCGAAAAATTCGTTCTGCCTGTTGTCAGGAGGTGAAGTCAACTGCGGGCCGTTCATAAAGTTCACGCGGCGCGATTGTGCCTTGCGCAAGAGCCGCTCGCTGCGGCTAAACAAATAGCGAAGTGGGGCGCAACCAATTGACGTCTGTCCCCGGGGCGTGGCGAGGCTCATGGGAAATCAGCGCCTACTCCTCATCCCAGCAAAGAAAGCGGCACTAAGCAAGAGATAACGGTCGTAGCCGCTCCGTCGCCTGACAGTTCGACAATTTCGACAGCGCCGTCATTGCGTTGCGCATTAAAATCTGGTTTGGGCCTCGCAAAAAGTTTCTCTTGTCTTACGAATTCTGTGCGTCGGGTGTTTTGTTCGGTGTTTTCAGTCAAAGTCTGTTAGACTCTCGTTCGCCATTTTGTCTTTACTGACTCTCACTTTTCTTTCATTTTTCTCCTGGCTGCCTTCGACGCGACTTTCATTTTGAATTGCACCGATGAGGATGCGAATATTGTCACTTTGCCGGGGTCATCAAAGGTCGCTGCCTATATGGGCGGTCACTCAGTGGTCAGGACGCATAGGTGACACCGCTGCCTTGGTCACACGCCCGCTTTGATGCCGAAAATGGGTTGAAGAGTGAGACGTCACGGTTTTCAGCCTGTCTGCCTACTCCTCACTAGTGCCATTTGACGTACGTAAGGGATGCCCTATATCCAGCAGTGCTGCGCCGAAAAGTGCGAGGTAGTACACTGCAGCGCACATTCCTTTAGTTTGTGCATGGCGTTTTTGGTGCATTTTCTGTTTTTTTATGAGCTCAGCATTTAAAACACCAACGCACACGAGCACAGGCACACGCTCCTTTGCGCACACGCATACAGACAACACGCATACAGACACAAACACACGTGCACACATGGACGCACACAAATAAACACACAGCACAACAGGTGCGCATGTGCGCGCGCATATATACACGCACAAATTCACATAAATACACACAGGCACAGACACACAAACGCACTTCCGTGCATGCACACGCATACGCACACAAACACAAACACACGCATACGTGCGCAGACAGACGCACACGTACACACATTATGGACGCGCGGGTCACTCAAGCAGAACTGAAACACACGGAGGCAATAAACTTCTGCATGCTAAGATACGATCGAGACGTATAGGCCTAGTAATGTGAGAGTTATCTGCAAATTAAGCTGGGACACAAAATAACAAGCATACGGTAGTTCTGACAGGGTATTAACAGACATCATGTGGCCCTTTTGCAAAGCAATTTTTATGCACCTGGGTACCGGAAAGGGACTTTTGTGCTTAACACGTCCGTGTTTTTCTTTTTCATTCACGCTGTCTCACAAATCACGTGATAGCAACATACATCGCGTGAAAGACAAGCAGTGTGTGTGTGTGTGTGTGTGGGGGGGGGGGGGGGGGTGCGTGCGTGCGTGCGGCGTGCGTGCGCGCGTGGTGTAAACACCGTTGATTGGAATTCACTGCAGATACCATGCAACAATATTCTTCCGCACGTTTGTGCTTTGTATAGTATATAGTGCTGCCCAATGGCGCAGCGCCGTAAATCTGTCGTTGCTTTCCTTATGCGCTGGCAGTCGGTGCTGCGGAGTGTAAACAAGAGACTTCCTTCCTTCTTCTATGGAGAGAGGAGCTGTTGCTCCCCGGTCAGCCAGGCAAAGGAACAGATTGGGCTGGTAGGGTCCTGATCGGGCGTCCCTCCAAAGGGTGCCTCGCAGGCCTGTCGCTGGGGGTGATTGATAAGCCAGGTCCGCTGGATCGCCGAATTAGACCGCGCATAGGTTTCGCAGCGCCCAAACCCGTCGTCCACAACCGGCCTTCCCAAACAAGAGGCACGCGGGGCGGCCCATGTCGTAACGGCTCTGCTTTGCTTCGTAAACAAGAAACCTCTCTTAATCTGGCTGCTCCGCCCGAAGGAGGAATAAATCCCAACTCTACGCGAGTTCGTCGTCTACAGCCTCATGCAATTCTGTTCGTTGTTTAACCCCAACAGCAAAGCAGCGAGCTGGGCTAAGCGGCAAGCTGGGCTAATTGGTGCAGATGCCTTTGTCTTCGATGTTTGTCTGGGGCTCCGGCCTCGTGAAGCTGATGAGCCTGGGCCGACCAAAGGCAAACGCACTTTCAACAGCGACAGGTTACGGACGCTGCTCAAAGTTAAGCAGCCTAACGCGTCCATGGCTTTTCTGTACGTACGCGTTCACTGTGCTGGACAATGGGAATCGGTGATGTCATTGTGGTGACGCATTCACTCCTGCTCGAAGCTCCGCTTTTTTTGTGTGTGCTAAGGTCTGTTATTCCTTCGCAGAGCCTATTGTCAGTGTTTTAGGCATGTGCAAGTGCGATCACACATCACTTTCCGGCGAATGATGGCAAGTATCACCGTGTTGGTGCGTTCCGTTCTCAAATTCAGGGGCAGCGAGTAGCGTAGCCAAAAAAAAGTGAAGCATGCCTCACGCATTGCACTCTAGGAATGTGCTAGAGCTTTTGATTTAGCACTGCATAGCCCAGAACAAGTGCTAGATATGCCAGGTCATGAATTGAAGCAGCTGTAATTTGCTCTGTTCATCAAGCCACCATTTTGTGCCAACGTTCTTGTTTCAGCATGGAGTTGAATAACATAATTACGCGGCTTTAGGCTCCTGCCGTTTGTATGTAACGCGGATTGAGTGAGAATGGTGCCCTGCTGGTTTCATTGAAGTATAACATGGCCAGACATGTTTTGGGCAGTGCATGAGGTGACACTGGTGGCATGTCCAGGATGAATGATGGAAGAACGAAAGAAAAAAGAGAAGAGCTAGTAGCAAAACTAGAAACAATTGAAAAAATTAAGAAAACAAAAATTGAGGGCAGAAAAAGAACTAAATAAAGAAGGAGAGAGGGAGAGATAGATGCAAATCGCGAATGAAAAAGAAATGTTTATTATATTAAGATTTGCTTTAAGTAACCTGTTTAAATTTTTTTTTCTCTTTGCTGAAGAACTGACTGATATCGACGGTACGACGGTAGCCTTTGTCTTATTGATGTTGTTTCACGTACTGTGGATTTGTTTCTCGATTCCAGATGCATCTATGAGCGGCTGATAAATACTTCCTGCATCCTCGTCCTGGAGTGCGCGACTGTCACTCTCAAACGCATAGAAGTTTACATCCTGCAGAAAAAAAAATGAGGAGGAAACATAATACATGGTAATACAACGGCGCAACCGAAGGAAACTGCTTGTGGTTTACTCTCAATAATTTTTATTTTCACTTCTCTGAAGAAGCAAAGTACTGTGGAGGATTTGTTTTTGTTTTTTTCATTCCGCACCAATTTCCTTTGACAGCTCTTCCTCTTCTGTGTATTGTGCCCCTCACACATAGCAACAGAAAATACCCAGTATTTAAAAGCGCGCGAACTCAAGAAAAAACGAACTAAACGAGAAACGAAGGACTCACCTCGAGTAGAAAAGACTTCGTATATGGTATCGAGGCAAAGGCCGTCCGGTGCTGGTTTTGGTGGGTTGGCAAGCCAGCCTTGTTGCTCGGAGAGAAGCATCTGCTGTAACGGCTTCGCTTCCACAGAGATTTTATTCTCGCGATTGGTCTACAGGGGGCGAAGGGTCCAAGAAAAAAAACAAGAGCAGCACCAGCAGGAGTAAAGGAGGATTAAATGTGAAGAAGAGAAACAGGAAAAAGAATTACGAACAATCGACGCTTCGTCTCACCCAAGCGGTTGTACGCAGCGTGGTCTTCAAGGCTTCCGTTTGGGTTCGCCGGGCTATTTTCGTGTCTTTAGGATCAAAATCGTGACCGCGTATATTTTTCTATTCCTCCATGGCGCCGACTTTTCTTTCCAGTTTTTTTTTTTGCTTCACTTCCGTCTTTTTCCCACTGTCTCCAACAGCGCCTGGCCGTCAATCTGTCTTAGCCAGAGGGAAGAATTGCGCAGGTTTACTCTTGTTAGCCAATAACTCTCTACATGACAGCGCATCAGAGGGCGCTGGGCGAACGGTTCCCGCCACTGTACCGGGATTGTCGCAATGCGTCGACGACAGATCTGTGGCGCCCAGAAAACACGCGCACAATAGAAAATACACTAAGAAGAAACGTTGCGAAACGAAAAAAAGAGTCAATCTGACCGGTAATGTCCGCTCCACGCCCCCTTATACACAGCTTTGTCTCTGGTAAAGACACGCGTGTCAAAACACTTCTGCGAAACTATTTTCGTTGTGTTCCAGTCATATTTTGCGGTAGCTCTGCAATTTTTCTCACACCGAGGTTTCTTTTTTCAAGCATCTTACAATACGGAAACGGCGCCGATAGAGGACGAATGTGGGGACTCGCACAATGCGATGGCTAATCATTGGCGTTGACTGTGCGCACGGGAATACGGCGACTCAAGAAGAAGTTTTGTTGTCCGTTAGCAAACACCGCCGACTGTTGTGCGTCCGCGAATGAGAAGCTACACAATCGAACACACACTAAACTAAACCACGCTGTTTTTGTAATCCATGCCCTAAACAAACGTCAGTTCTTTTTAAGCGTTCGCGTTGAGTCAATTTAACGCGGTGGCATCAAAAGCCTCAGTGGAGAAAAAACCCGGTGGCATCTTGCATCATCTATCGCAATATTCATTGATTGGTCAACGAGGTTTGCGACGTCATGATAGCACATGACAAAGCCGAGTTGGCAGTTGAGCTGGTCACGTGACGCTGCCGAGCGCGGTGGCAATCGCTCAGCGACAATTTGTACCTGCGCTTGGTTGTGTGCAGACGCGAATAGACAGCTCTGCGTATCAGGATTTAATAGAGTCATAATAAACCCCGCGTGTGTCTATCGTAGTGTAAAATCTCCGCAAGCGGAAGGGGCGACCACGGAACTGTGGCGCTCAAGATGAAGTATCGATGGCTGCACATACTCAGCGTATACTGCGAGCAGCAGTCATGGAGGATGAGAACCAGGACTAGCGGACCTCAGACTAACGCTGTTTCATTCTCAACGCGTAGAGTAATTAAGCATCTCCTAAATTTCTTTTCCTTACGCCCTGTAGCCGCTCATTTTTCTTAACTTGTTCCCGTACCAAATGAACCAAGTTCGAATTGTTGTCAAACATAATACATCCACTCGGGTGTGCCATTTTGAACTGACATGCTTTCCCTGCTGTGTTCGTCTTCGCGCTACCATTTTAATATTTAGAAAACATAGGCTTGGAAATATGACCGTTTGCAACTCCTGGCGAAGCTTTCGGCGAAGCACCTGTTTAGATTAACAGAGACAACGAAAAAAACTAATGAGTGGGTAGTGTTGCGAGTTTCATTGCTCCATTGCAATATAGTTTGGTGCCTTCACAGTAAAATTAACTTGCAAGCGGTTATTCAAAAGAATGTAAACGTCAGCTGTTTGTGCGGACTCCTAGATATTTGTTTCAACAGTTCTGTTGAAGCTGAGATTCGCCACACGTCTGCTGAGATTTTATATATTATTTATATATATATTATATATATATATATATATATATATATATATATATATAGATATATGAAGTATAGAAAGATAAACATATTTGGTTCCTAGAGGTAAAGTGCAAGTTGCGAAACGCTTCATTTAGACAGATGCATTTTGTGTCGACGATTCGGACAGAGCCTGTTCTTTCTCAAAACTGAAGTTACAGCGATCTTCGTCCTCTTTTTAAGGGGTTCGCATCGGCAAAGATGTCCGACACATGAGCAAAGCAACAAGAAAACGATTTCCAGAATCCGTTTGGTTGTTGTTTTGCTCATGTGCTGGACATCTGTTCCGATGCCAACCCCTTAAGAGGAAGAGGAAGATCACTGTAACTTCAGTCTTGAGAAAGGACAGGCTCTGTCCAAAACGTCGACTCAAAATGCATCTGTCTAAATGAAGCGTTTCGCAACTTGCACATTATATATATATATATATATATATATATATATATATATATATATATATATATATATATATATATATATAAACATATAGAAACATTATAAATGCTTCATTAGTATGCGATAACAGCAATCTAACGCGAGCGAAAAATTCGCGCGGATTCGTGGCGCAACATGAATTCTCTGTAAAAGAACATTCATAGGGAAACCTAGTTACCTCATGTGTTGGCAATTCGACCGCATCAGAACCTTTTGATGAATTTAAGTGGCGTAACTCTCGGTATGATGACGTCATTTCACTCAAGCCAATGGGAATTATCCTATATGCTGACTTGCCTTCAGTCCAGCAGTGGAAATTCCGGTCTGGTGAAGTCACTTCGGTCCAACCCATGAGCGATTCTTATGATCGACGACACATTTCTTTCCCGATGAGGCTTTTAAAAACGACGAGCATAATTTACGGGTGGCTCTCGAGATATTTCACTTCCCGGTAACGCTGACAAGGGTTAGAGATGAAATAGAGAGAAACGATGGTATAGGGATGTGGTGCATCGCTAGTTTCAGTAAATCCCCAGTTTGAAAGCAATAAGTTTTCCTGCTCGCGAGCAACTTCTTCAGAAGAGACAGGCGCACAGAAAGCCGAGTGCAGAAAAGGAGGCTGAGCATGGGGTAGATATTCTCCCTGAGAAACTCGTCAGATGCGTTTTGTATGGAGAAGAGGAGTTAGGAGGAGATGGATCAGGGAACAGTAAGAAAGAGGAGCCGACGCACGGCACCACAGGCACGAGACGATGCAAACAAGGCGTTCGCCTCCCCTCCCTTCACAACGGTCCCTAATCCCAGCCGTATAAATTGGGCCCGATTTATGCGTCGTCCCACGCGCACTCCGCGCTGTTCCGTCGGGAAAAACTTTCTCCGGCGTCGATTCGGGTCGCCTTTTGTTCTTATTCGGACCGCCGAAACCGAAGGCGAATCGATTCTTTGCCGACAGGGCAGTAGCTCGTCCTGCCCCTTGTGACTGCGCTAGCGTTCTCTGACTGACCCCGGCTGGTGCTGTTGCAGAAGCCCGCTTGCTGTAGCCTTTACCTCCATCCGCGTACAGCCCTAGCACTCCCGCTCAGACGACGACTGCTTCGGGTGGGACGTTGGAGACGCCTCGGTCGCGGCATGCAGCTGGCCCCGTATGCAGAAGCAAGCCTATTGTCCTGCTCTCCTTTGCATTTCATTTCTGTCACTCTCATTTTTGCGCTTCTTCTTATGGCGAAAGCAGAAAGCAAGCAGGCCTAGAAAGTCTTCTTCTTGTGACAAGGGGTTGATTAGGATCTTCATCTGCTACACTTTTAAGGGAGCATTGGATGGAACCTGGGGGTAGTCTTTGGGACAGGGTTGGTGCGGAGGAGGTTTGGAGCTGCGGTCGTTACCAAGCCGACGACAGCCCCATAACTTCAAGAGTCTTTGGTAAGTGCTGAATTGCTGCCAGTTGGGGACGGGCTGGGAACTTTTTCTTCAGTGGATGATAGAAGGATGGAAAAGGGGGAGGACACGGGGAAGACACGGGGCCCGTGTCTGGGAACAGAAGGTCGAGGTCTGAGGTGGCTAGGAACCCGATATGTCGGTAGCATTTCACTAGCGTCCTTCGGGTCAAGTTGAGGGAGGAGCAGGAGCACAGCAGATGTTCCACCGTCTCGTCCGTTAGAATAGGCAGCGGATGGAACCTTTCCGTGGCGGTACCAGCGGAAGGCCGTCTAGGAGCAGCCACTGCGGAGCAGGCGGGACTGCTCACGTTGGGATTTCCCCTACGGAAGGCGTTGAATTTGAGTAGCCGAGGCGATTCGGAGACCAGTGTGAAGGGAGGTGGTGGCCGGCTGCGGGATGAGCCCCGAGAATTCCTAAGGCCGCCACGTTCTGGGACTTTGGCGCATCGTTTCTGTGGGCGGCGTTAGCACAAGCATGTCGGCCTTCTCGTTCCCAGCAATCCTGCCGCCTGCTTAGGGAAGAGAGTGGAGCGAGAGTGACCTCCTCCCCGCGTTCTCGATGGCCAGCAGGTGGCACCAGCAGCAGGGCCACGGATGTCTGCGTGTCGTAAGGACGCTGCAGGTTCTGTAGGGCTTCCCGCAGTCACAGAGGATGGCGACTGGAGGACGGGGTGGAGCCAAGGACAGGTCGTTCGTAGTCAGGTTCAGCTGGTCAGTAATGAGCTGCCGTAGGACCTGGAATTTCCAAGGGAAGAAACAACACACGCTGTGCTAGCATGTCCGGCGATAGAGACATTGGAGCCATTCGTTTTTCCACGAAATTTTCTGCCTGTCCTTAGCTTCTTCAATACTCCGCACGCTTCCATTCGCTCCTTTCACCAAACAGCTTTCGTATTGTTCTCGGTAACTCAGAACAGTTCAGGTTTGCGCGAACACTTCGAGGAAGTCAAAAGCGGCTTCAAAAGCTGTTCGAGCCATTCCCTTGTGTTTGAATACACAACATGTTATGTCTGCTAGGTGAGGGGCAGTGTTTTGAGATTCATGGAAGAAAATGAGCACTGGATAAGGCGGCTCAACTTTAAAGATGGAAACGTTATTCTATCTCTGCAACATGAGTGAATAGGTTTAGTCTGTGGGCATTCGGCGGAAAATGTTTATTCAGAAAGTGCCACTATTCTGGCGTTCCCTAACTGATGCGCAGCTTTCTGTATAAAAGGTGTTTTGAAAACTTTCTGTTGGGAACCTGTTTCTAAAATTGCGCATGATCTTTTTTCCGACATGCTTCAGAAATTCTGCAGCAGGTTTCAGTACCTTCCTTACAGACTTTTCAAGTTTCGTATAAAAAGAACACACAGCCAGAGTATGTTGATCAGTGTTATTTTCTTGGCACGATCTAAACGTTCTGCGAATAATACAATGGGTATTGCAAATCAATGCTTTAGCATTCCTCAAAATTATCTCCTCTTCGTTCTGGTATTCTTTTGACCATCACAAAATTTCTGGGCATGGGTGCATTTTAGAGCAGAGTTTCTTGAGGGCTTATCGACACAAATGCCAGCCTCACTGACTCTTTTATTACACAGTGTTTTGATATGAAAATCGATTAAACTACTAGCGTCTTGTAAAACATCGTGGGTATCGATTGCGGCATTTTAAAGTCTCTACTGAACAACCATCACGCATTTCAACTTACCGTGTAGCTTGAATATAGAGCGTCAAAGCACAGAGTGGCATTATGACACATGTTTTAGACTGCAAGCCAGAAGCTGGGCCAGTTTTTTTTGTACAAAAAGCAAGGTAAGAAAGTTAGTTATGAAACTAATCTCCTGTAAGTTATTACCGGTTCGTCTTACTCTGCACTTGCCCCTTGTAATGCACTCCCGTAGCGACACTCTGTTACGGACAACTAAGCAACCACGTAAGAAAGGCTAAAGCGATTATTTGTTTCCTGCGTGCCACCTGACCGGTGCTTTAACGCTTAAAAGCGTTTGTTCACGCGGTCATGAGGCACTTTGAGAAGTGCCTCTGGCTACCATTTTGTTGCCGGCTCTTTAACGCTCTCGCTTCTTGTTGGAGTAAATTCAGTTAAGCGCTCTGCCCGACCGGCTTATTTTAGTTTCCTAGGCCCTGCTTGAGAGTATATGCCTTTCCATGTGACCTCAAGCTGTTTCACCGCGGCCAGCCAAAGAACAGTGCTTAGTTGTGCCCGTCTCCTGAGAAACGCTACTCAGCATCTCGCGCGAGCTCCTGTAGCTTGTTCGAGTGTGCAATTTTCTGCAGCGTGGCCCATTTACCTGGATAATATGTGCAGCAGTCGAAGAGCCAGCGCTGCATTTTTTTTCCTTGCTTCACCACCTACGCGGAGATGCTGCACAGCTGCGATTTTTGTGGCGACCTCCTGATAAGCATGAACAATGTTCACAACGTGCTGTAATTACGGAAATGGCTGATGCCAGAGGACAAAGACGCTCTAAAGATTGCTGTCTGAGAATGGCGTGCTTTAAAAAGCAGGTGCTCGTCTCCCGTATCATTCATTATCGTCATGCTATAATGTATATCGAGAGATTGCTGGTGCTCTTTACAAACCAACGAGAAACCGAAAGATTGTCGAGCAGCACCGAAACAGTTCCTTGATTGTATGGTAAATTAATTTTAGAAGATATTTATTACAGGGCTCCTGAGTATGGTGTCACGCTCGGCTATATTTGCTGGTTGCTTTAATGAAGATGCTACTAAATCGGCGACTATATTTGGTGCTCACTGTAAGACTAACCAGTGACTATAAAAGTGTTTCTAGAGAAATAACTTTCACAACGAACGAGCTTGTGAGCGCACAAAATTACTGTCCGAACATTTTAGATTGCCAGAAAACTAGACACCATGCGCATCAGTGTTGAGGCGGAACTTTTCTTGAACGCTGAACAACTGTTTTCCCCAAGGCATCGATCTTCACGCTGTCTGTGCAGAAAGCACCCTTGCCGCAAAATGAGGAGCTAAGGCAGCATCGACGCAAGCTAAGAGCGAATATATAAAAATAGCAGGAATAACTGACAATAACATGCAGTCTGTTTACATGGGCGCTCAGTAAGGCGACATGCTAACCGATCTTAGGCTAGTAGCTGAGTTACTAACTGCATTTACGTAGGAACTGTTTTGGACTTTTGTGCACCTTCATTGGCTTACGCGAACTCTCTAAATGTCAACGCTGCACATGGTTATAAGAAGCGAAGATGTGGGAAGGAAGGACAGTGGGCTAGGAACAACGGCTGCTAGAAGCAGTGCCTTTCGCGCGCAGGCTACAAGCGGATGCACACGGTAGAGCTGCTTCCCCTAGAGGCTCTGGAAGCTTCTCCTCTCAGAGCCGGGACCGTGCCGGAAAGCCAAGGAATGCATCCTGCGCAAGAAACGCGATATAAATTTGGTTCAATAGGAAAGAAATCTCATCGCAAGTAAATGAGGGGCAACGGTCAACAACCCTTGATGGCTTGCCTATGGTTTTATGCACGCTTGACTTTTCGTGTGTATCCGTCCTGAACGAATTGCGCCCACAGGGGGATCAGTGACTCCATTATTTTTGTCGGCCATGGCAGCGGCCAGTGCCTGCAGCTATAGTGAGAGCACATCAAGGGGATCCGCATCATCTCACTGCTCGGATATTTGCGAGCGCTGGGCAGAACCAGCCTGTGAGGGCTGGACTCCATTGATCTTTCCCTCGGAAAGGGACCAGCGTACTCTGTGGGACAGCGACGCTGGATGCGGTCGAAACGGAAGCGATGAATGGTGCCCTGTTATACAATAGCCTGCATCTGCAATGAGGCCGCGAAAATGGTTTTTCCATATTAGGGTACGCAGCTGAAACGAAAGGCTGAAAAGGATACAAATCCCGAAAAGCCACTGAGTGTGGCTCTGGAACAGCAGCGTATTGATATGCTTGTCTTTTTTTTTTGTATTCTACCTACTTATCAACATATGTTGTGTATTCTTCAAAGCAAAACTGTTCTTCTCTAAATTCTCAACTTCATGTGGCCAACTTCATTGGCGTTTTTGTCGCATATCAGCATTCGTTTTGCAAGAGTGACAAGTGGGACTTTTTTTTTTGTTATGAAACAAGCAGCACAAGTACGAAGGTTATCAGGGCAACAGCATCTGATTAGCGGTGCGTATCTGCCATCTAAGAAAGGACATATTGTACACAGATGACAGCGCAGCCAACTTCAGTGTTTGGACTGCTGGTTTTATTCCATACATATATTATAATTGACCAGCACCGGGCGCTCAGTTGTTCTTAGCAAGTACATAATTAACAAATTACAGTAAGCCATAGGGACAAGTAACACTTGTGCATAAACAGATAATGTTGAATAATCCTTATAAATCATAGGGCAGAGTGTTACCATCTTCATGTTAACTGGAAAAGGTTCGACCATTTAATATATAACACAGCACCTGCACAGAGCACGAAAACAAGTCGCGTTGCTACGAACTGCGAAGCGAACCAGTAGAAGCGAGCCGTTTCCTTTCCAAACCACTGAAATGAGCAATAGAAGAAGTTAATACGTCGAACTTGTTAAAAAAATGCTCTTGATCTCGCGCGATAGGCACAGAAAAGCCAGTGGCAGAGGCATTTCGTCGTGGCAAGGACGCATACCCTGTCGAGAAGAGGAAACCGGACAGCCTTTGCGCTATCGTAGGCGTAAAAAATTACATTGCAGCTGCTCTCACAACTGGCCGCCGTGCTTTCATGGATGACGTAATCAAGAATCTAAGTTGAAACTGTTCCGTGGGCTCTCTCCTGGTGGAGAGGCGCCGTCGAGATACCAGCAGCAGTATTTCGTCTCACATTTTTTCAAGGATTGTTCGAACAAAGCAGGAAAGAAAGCTGTAAGCGAAAAGATAAGCTTTCGGCTCTTTATTAGACGATCAGCATATAACCTCGCCCCGAAGTGTGAAGCAAATATTGTCGAACACGCAATCATTTCCCACGGACGGCTTTGTAGCTGCTGAAATCAAGCTGGCTGCGTTCAAATGCACGTGTAATAAAGCGGTATGCGCAGACTGGCTACCTAAATAGCATTTGCAAACGAGAGACAGAACAACCATAACAGGGATCTTTTTCTTTGCGTATGCTTAAATCTCTTAATTTCAAAACGCCAGGTTAGTTGCCTTTCAGATTCTATGCGAAGGTGCTCTGCAAGCAGAAATGGCTGTTGAGTAAGTCGGAAAGATCCCGCCACTGTCGACTCCTCGGCCTGACATTGCCCAACACCCGCCGTACGTTGCCGTCGCCTTCTGCTTGCTTCATATTCGCGCCTTTGCTTCCTCGCTGACGAAGTATGCTTATGCGCAGTGTTAAGCGTCCTGTCGATGAACTTCTAAAATCTCTATCAAATATTAGGCCACAACATGGTAGTAAGCAGGGTTTCATTGTACCGCCTCTCTGCTTTTGAACCAATATATCGGAATATGACGCAAAACTTAGCAGACCGGCTAATTTATTTAAATAAGCTTACAACCACACCCAGACTAAATAACATCATCGTCAGCCGGACTACGCCCGCTACAGGAAAAGTCCTCCCCGTATCCGCCAATTAACCAGGCCCGGCTTGCTGCGGCCTCCTTATCTGTGAAAACTTCGTAATCTTATCCTCTCGCCAAACTTTCTACCGCCCCCCTGCTACGCTTGCCTTCTCTTGGAATCCAGCCCGTTACCCTTAACAACCATCGGTTATCTTGCTTTGGCATTACATGACTTGCCCATGCCTGTCTTTTCTTCTTGAATGCAGCTACGATGTCATTAACTCACGTTGTTCCCTGATCCACTCTGATCTCTTCTGGTATCTTAAAGTTGCATCTTTCATCTTTCTTTCCATAGCTCGCTGTGCTTTCCCCAATTTAGGTGACCCTTTCCGTCAGCTTCCACGTTTCTGCCACATATGTGAGTACCGGGAAGGTACAAACTTTTAAATACTTTTCTCTTTAGGGATACTACTAAACTGCCTGGATAGGTAGCCAGCCATTGAAAGTGGTAAGAAAATAGATCTAGTAGATTTGGGCCACGAAAGTGAAATCACTAGAATAATAAAACTGGGATGGAGCGCGCTTGGCAAGTACTCTATGATCATGAATGGCAGTTTAGCAGGCTAAAAGCAACAAGACAAAAGGCCTGGAGATAGGGCCTCTCATAATGCAGACTACTGAGTGAGATTTTCTTCTCAATCATCTTTCAACATCAAGAGAATACCATAATCGCACGAGCGGGTGGAAACACCATTGTTGCTTGCATCGCTGGTAAATGATTGAAACGATCGAAGCATTATCACTGTTGTGAATTTTAGCTCAGGGATCGATGACAGGAAGCTTAAAAAAGCAAGAAATGAGCAAACTATCTGCGTTTAAGCGTATACTGCTTCATTGACGTGAAATGTAAGCCATAATCTCCCCGGCGATTGTTTTCTCTACCGCGTCGTACACGTGCACGCACGCCAATACGCAAATACACAGATACAACAAGCACAAAGACTACACGCATAAGGGCCTTGCAGAAAAAGGAACAAAAATGTATGAAGAGCGCGAGCCGTTTGCGCACACACGCGACAGACGCACGCAAGCCTTTCACCCTGTTCCTAGGAAGTGCTGTGGGGTCTTCTTCCACCGAAGCCGGCATTGCCATTACCGGTGCGTGCGGCTCGAGCTTGAGGGCAAAGGGGCACTCGCGGGAGCCGCGGTTCCGACGAGCACCATTCTCGTTTCCTTCTTGAAGTGCAGCCAGCCATCTCGTCGCTTATTTTCTTTTGCGTGCAATGTGCGGTCTCACAGCCAGTCGCCCTATGTGCGTTGCCATCGAAGGAATCCGTGCTGAGCCTCGGGAACGTTCTCTGCCCTCCGGACCGCATGCATGGTGGCGTGCAGGGCTTCGAAATCAATTTACAACTGTCTGCCATGGGATAGGGCTCATCACGTCCCAGCCGAAATGCAAATTGGATATTCTCTCTTGCACTCCTGCGGGCGGAAAAGTAGAAGCAAAAGAATTCTGGAACAGCCGTGGTGGTAGTAGTTAAGCGGGGGGACGTAGGGTGCTCGCAGGCTTTGCCTCGTCACGAAGTTTTGATAGTCACTGCCCGACGGTGCGGAACTTCTAAGTCGATACCTGATTTCCCTACCCCAGAGAAGGAAAGCAGTGGGCGGCTCTTCCTATAGATGCATGGAATTTTTTTTTAATTAGAGAAGTGTGCCATGAGGCTCAAGTTGAGAAGGGGGAATGGAATGCAGGAGATGGAAAGTTAAAAGCAGGAGTGAGCGAATTTGACATTCGTCCTTCTTTAGATTAGAGGTGGAAAGTTCAATTTCACTTCCTGCTTTTTTCCGCGTCTTATGCGGACGAAAATGGCAGCAGAACGGCTCATAAGGCACACGGCTCTTCATTGAAAACCCATGTTTTGATTCCTGTTCCATCGCCCCCTCTCCGCCCACCCTCGCCCACCATTATCCTTTGCTGCTGTAACAAGCGATTTGCGCCAGTAACTGCCCTCTGAGACGGCTTTAGCCGTTCATGATAGGCAGGGCCGCCAGTGATTCAGAGCAAAAGTTCTTAGAGCACCTACTTATAACAGGAGAAAACAATTGGAGAGGACACTTAAGCTCCGCCTAAAGGCTGTGACACGGTAGCGTTATTGGGTTAATTGATGCCCCCCCCCCCCCCCCAGTCGAAACAAACGAAACCGGTTCCAAAATACGACAAAATTTTTGTCGTCCTGTCGTTACGACCGGCTTTTCTGTAGTATTGCGAAGGTTTATGCTGTCGCGACAGAACTAGTCTGTCGTTAAGAAAAAAACGTTGTCACGACAAAGAATTCTGCCGTCAGGTCCCAAAATACTACTGGAAAATGTGATGTGACAAGAAAAAAAAAATTCTGTTCTCTGTATCATAGGGCCTATATGCGGAATTGCCCGTTCTCGACTTTACATTCACAGATCCCCTGGAGTGACTCATTGTACCACTCCTGGCGCAGTGGCAGCAGCAGTTAAGCGATGCTCCGCTTCCCTGCAATGGAAGGTGCTGCCACCAGTGGGTCTTGTGCGATCCAGGTGGCTCTTTCCCGAGTGACCAATCCTTAAATTAGCTGCCACCTAACACTGTGGTCAGTTTGCTCACAATCCGGTAGGCAGGCTGTGATGACGCCACAAGGTCACGTGACCCAGGTGCTTCCCCCCCCCCCCCCCCCCGGGTTGCTTTTCCATGGATTTCTTGCTCACAACGCGGACGACGATAGCGACGACAACGCCGGATTTTCTGAGTAACGGGAGGTTCAACGCTACCGCGCCTTAAAACACGATAAGTGTAGGCCTGGAATCTCAAATAACCGTCTCGTAATAGAAACAGACCAAGAAATTTAAAGGGAAGACAAAAATTTGTTGGCGATAAGAAAATTAGAATACTCCAATAATCGATGAAACATCCAATAGGGCGCGAAATCTTCTCTTTTACTCTTGCAAAAAGCGTTATGAAGGCGAATTTGACTTTTTTATTTGACCATTTCAGAATTGCTTCTACAGGAAGAGGAAAAGCGAGGTGGCGCTAGAAAAAGTGAAGCAGATTTAGCACGATTTAATGAAAACAATGATGAAATAACGTGCTCCGATATTTTAGAGTTTGGCTCCTGCATCATTTGGCGATGACAGTAGAAGTGAGGCGATAGATGCAGCGTTAGCACATTAAACCGAATTTTTTTCACCACAAGCTTAACTATATTTAAATGTTCTACCTCAGGAAGGTGCTTCTCGCGCACAACGTATGTGGCTGAAATGAATTCCGGAAAGTGTCCCCCTCAGTTGTAACAGGAACGCTTAATTCTACGTCGGATAAAAAAAAATGCTGCCTGCCTTGCTCTTGCTGCGCTCGCTATGATTCTATCTGCTTCATAATTTACTGTATTTTTGGAGCAATCATCGAGAAACATGCAAGTAATGCATCTTACGCATTGTGCATGCCTGTAGCAGCCAGCCGAGAACAAGTTAGCTAGTAGAGGCAAAGGGAAGGACATCTGTTAATGCGAAAGCAGTACCAGTGTCACATTGCGAAAAGACGGTGTCTCTGTGTCTGCACACTCCTAACAGAAATACACCTGTACAGGAGTAAAAAAGAACTGAGCTGTCCTCCACCGCAGTCCTTTTTAAAGGGAGTGTTCTAAAGAACAGCTTACTCTCTTTTTACTCTCTTATGTTTAGAGTGTAGCCCCGGAGCGTGAAGTCTCTACCCTCCTGAACCACATCCCACAGGCCGCCGTCCCCTTGTACCCCGCTAGCTAGAAGCTGCCCACCCACTCAACACAGCCCCCGATCGACCACTCCATCCTATAGCCCCGCCCACTCTCACTCTCCAGAAGCTCCACACGCCACAAACACGCATATATCAACTCTCCACAACGTCTCCACGCACAAGAAGCCCTTTCAACAACTGAAGAAATAAGCGAACGGCAAAAAAAAAAAAAAATCAGCCGGCAGTGAGAAAGCCCGCTGCCTTCGAGAAGCACCAGCCACCTCCGCTAACCCTCACCATTCGAAAAGGTTCTGTCGCTTGTCTGAAGCCTCAGCATAGAGTAAAATCATTCATTAGAGTAAATGCATCAAGGTATTCATCGACGGTTAATCCAACTGCTTTCGCAGAATTATTGCATGAGATGGCTGACCGTAGCGTAGTTTTATGATCTTGGCGTTTCTAAAATAATGCAAAATATTATTCCCTAGAGAAACGAAGGACAGCAGGAGCAGCGATATCGCTGCCATCACGCACCCATCTGTATTTTCAGATGCTTTAGGCACTTACATTTCAAGGCAATGGCTTGTACTTGTTGATGAATATATTAACCCACCCTTTATGTAATACCCCCTGAAGGTTTTTTTTTTAGGTGAATAAAGCAAAAGTGAAGTGAAGAATAAAGGTCTCCGCGATGCAGCGGCTGTGATTCGCGGTACGCGCGCACTGGAACAACGTTCTTGGTGAAGGGCCGAGAAAGTGGCTCGAAATGGCTCGAAACGTGGATTTTCTCTGTTACTCTGTTGCTTTAGGCGAGCCGTTAAATTAATGTAAATATGGTTAAGATCTTGCTAATCATATTTCTATAATGCTAATATTTACTTTTACAGAGTGGCCACTTACGATCGCCTTGGTGCATTTCTTCAATCTTATTATGAATAATGAAAGTGCGAACATTTTCTGCAATTTCTGTTCGTAAACGCCGGAGAAAAACCCTCGGGCAGAAAACTTTAAACGCATTCTGAAATAAAACATCCCAAACAATACAAGAGATTGCACGTCTATGGTGAGATGTACGCGAAAAACATGCTGCGCGAGAAAGCGACATAAGTAGAACACTTAGATCTAAGATGCCCTAGCGATCAACACTTCAAAAACAGGTATCCATCTTCGCACATTCGGTGAATACTTATAACGATCCTCGTTTCAATCCAGTGGAAGTTCCATTCACATTCTGAGTTCTTATTAATTCATTGAAAAAAAGTAATTGCCTTTAGTTCTTTCGTATAATCATTTCCCTATTTACTCTGACATGTGTCAGCAGAGTTTGGTTGGGGAGCTGTGTTAACAAGAGAATGCTACGAACACATAGAGAAAAAAATTTTCCGACTTTCGACTACAAAAAATTTTCGACTACAGTACAATCTGAAACCTACAGCAAGAAGCTGACGACGACTTATACCTGCACATCCACAATCCTAATCCGTTAGATACTTAATTCGTTTCGCGCTTCGCCCATCAGATCAGCAAACATTAGGGGTATGTAAATCTTCTCATGCCCCTATAATATATATACGCATAATGACATCTAACGAGAAAAGCGAAATGTATGCCTTTGTCACAGCCAAATAGCCCAACTGTCAAATTTAACGCCCCAGGATGCAAGAAAAACGCCTCATCTGATGCCAGGAGCGAAATAGGAGCATAAGCATAGAGACTACAGCATTCCATTTCTGAGCTGTCAGTGTATGCGCGTGTGTCTTCATAAAAAAAGAGAGCTGCTGCCGTCCCTGGCTGCCTGGTAGCAAACAAGCAGGAAGATAGACACAGCACATGCGCTTTGAATTAATCCTGCACCCCAAGCTAATCCCTCTTTTATTGGAGCCTGGGCGCGGCGTGTCGGTGCTGGAGAGGCCGGAGGCGTTTAGAGAGCGCCTCCGAAGGATTTGTGCCCCACGACGAACGCTGCTCAGCAAAGAGAATGGGAGGCGGAGAGGTGCGCTTAAAGAAAGCCCGAGTTTCAAAGCTGAAGGGACTCCGGGGTCCTTGAAATTGAAGGCTTTGCTGTGACACCCAACTTCTTGTAACGCTCAGGAGTCACAAATGGCGCCGGCTTTGCTGGTTCTATGCGTGTGCCACTTTCTGCTGTCGCGCTCGCAATTCGGGCTCGTTGCAAGCGTAGAAACAAGACACCATGGCGTCTTGTTTCTTCGTTGAGCTCGAGGCGTTCGTCAAGAGCAAAAATTTTGCGAGGTTTAACTTGCTTGTCGCAGATGAACTTTCCGCCAAATGGATGGCGTGGTCGGTTAAACGCCGGTTAGGCTCATATTCCTATGCTTCAGTCTTCCTAACGGACGAAGCCTCGCCGAACACACAGCAGCGGCAGGCTCCGCCGCCCACCGTTCGGCCTTTCTCTCCTGGTCATGCTTCCGTTGCTTCGCAAGTCTATCTTCTCGTTGCTTTTCGGTTTCAGCGGCTCGTTTAGCTAGCGTCTTCTGCAGTACACCTTCTCGGCGAGATATATCGACAGGATGGTCGGACGCAGCTTGACGGCGCCGCCGAAATGTTTACACACTCGGTCCGGCGGGCGCCTCATCCACGACGAAACTGAAGGAGAAATAGTATGTGGTATCACAACGGCGAAGCCGGCTAGCGCGCACACCTGCGCCTCTTTCAGCCTGCCCTCTCCTGATCACGTGGTATCACAGCTGCGGAGCCGGCGAGCGCGCGCAAGTGCGCCTCTGCTTGGTGAGTCACGTGGTTTGCCTGCGCTCCGGGGCCTCAAGGTTAAACGCGCATCAATATTCACCTTGGGAAACACGTAGTAATAGAGCTTTCGCTCTAAAAACCTGCCAACGCTACAAAAAGGTCCGAAGTGGTGCTAATAATCACCGGCAGAGTCCGTGGAGCAACACATTTTAGGGAAAGGATCATCCGGAGGATCTGTGCCTGCGACGGAGGGCTGTCACTTCAAGCTGGGAATATTGAAAACATATCAGTGTGGTTGCACTTCTGTATATTTGTTATAAATAAAATTTTCGGCACATTGTTCTCTTCCTGTTAGAACGTTTTGTTCGTTTGCTCCTAAAATGCGCGCATTTACCAGACGTTTCAGGCGCCTTTGCGCATCAAAATTTTCGCGCAAAATACTGTTTCCGACAAGAAATAAAAAAAATGCATCCAGTGTGAGTTTGCCTTGGTTCTGAAGGAGAACGGTCGTAGTTTTAACGCGATTGCTGAAAGTGCTCGCAGTAACGGTTTTCTATGGTCTTGACAACTAGCCAGTCTTTTGAAAACTCAAGCGCTTTTTCCCGCTAGAGGTTTAGCTTCTGACGCGGCAGTTTAGAGTGCTACATATTTGCTTTTCTTTTCAGCGAACCTACGATTCTTACTTCTTTGTACGAAGACTACGTCCGCATGCACCGCTCTTACTGCGATACACAAGCGACGGCGAATGATTGTCAATATTTGTTGCTTCACGCTGCTCACGTTCGGACACTTTTCTGACTTTCTTCAGATGCTCTCCTTGGCCAGCTTTCCACTCGAGCCGTCGTTACATGATCGTCTTTCTCTTTAAACGGACGTTCACCGCTCGTATGTTTTTTTTTTCTAGACTGCCTGTGGATATGCCACTAGAATAAGACCTTTTATTCCCCTTTAAACTTCGGTGTCATTAGTAGACATCGCATTCGTAAAGAAAACTCATCGCCCTCCTGTTTTTTTGTTTCGTTAGGTGGGGCTTTCAGTCAACTGTTCTTATTGAGCTGTTAGCTAAAGGAGCCAAAGGCGAGTATTTTACTAAGCGTGAAAATGTTCACACTTTCTTCAGGAAGCAAAAAAGAAAAGGCGAAGCTGATGAAGGCAGAAATTTCGGTTCAAAACTGCCGACAGACGTTCGCACTAATCGTGTAATATATTTTGTTATATTTTATCCAAGAGTTTGTGCTGCTGTTCGTTGTCCTTTTATGTTTCTTAGCTGTTAAGGGTAGTTCTTCATATTTTGTTTCTTTCTTGTAGCCTTATTACGATCAAAAGCACTGGAATTAAAGGCTAGACAGTCAAATAATTTCAACAATGTAAGTTTCATCCTCATAGCTTTTTCCATGCAGTCATTTTCTTAATGTTTTGATTTTGTCTGACTATACTAGCCGAATCAACCCGAGAATTGTTAATAAGTTCACGATAACAGCATTTATATGACAGGCAAAAAGATTATTTTTTTTATATAGCTCTCTTTGTTGTTTGCAATACCTTCGTCTGGAACGTGACCGTCTTGTGAGTTGAGGCTTTAGTTGAGAGGGAATTTGGAAGACTGATCTTGGAACTTGCTCAACGAGGGACTTCAAAGAAGCCCGCCGGCATGAGTTCTAAGGATTGGAGCCTTTCCTGCTATTCTTACGGCACGATGCAGTCTGTCCCTTTAATTATTTTTTCTGCGCAAACGTTTGGGCTGCTTTTATGCTCCTTGCAAGTAAGAAGAGACTGAAACTTGCAGTGTATTTCTATAGGAATTTGTTCGCAAAATGAACGGTATCAGCAAAAAACTATGAGGAACTCAGCATTCAATATTGTCTTCTATCTTCTGTCTGTATTTCTGGGCTGCAGCACGCGCAGGTAGAATCAAACTATGGTGTTAAACTGTCTCCAGGTATGTGAATTGTGAATCTTCACTGGTAGAACATGTTCTGGCTCTAAAAAAAATACTGATGCAAAATCTACTGCAAGATTGATGATTATGCCCTAAGTTCATTTTAGAAAGCTAGGTAACTCTGGCTGGGCGAAAATAAAACAGGCATGCTCTCTTGTTTCTACTTCAAAGGAAATAAACTTAATTGGCAGTACTTAATTCAAGATTATGTTCAAGTCGCGAAGTCTCGTTTGCTCTTTCCCGTCAGAAACCCCCCTCTTTCTCTCTCGTTTGCAGCACATTATATTTCTCTTATTCAGAAAATTCATATTTCACAGTATTTATGTGCAAAGGGCGAAAATCGAAACTAAAACTGGGCCCTAACTGGGTCCTAAACACTACTCGAAGAGAATAGCGAGGATAACTTAAATACACACAGAAAAAAAAACATTCTTATTACAACAATATGAATCTTTCCTAGACAAAACTTTCACAAGGCTAACCGCTGTCGCTCACTCACTAAAATTTCTTGGCGCAAGATCATGAAGCTAATGGGTTCAGTCAGCACTGCAGCTGTACCGAGCACTCTTATTGGGATTTTTGCTGTGCAGTGCACCGGTACTTGCAAGCACGTGCAAGAAAAATTTGCGCGCCCTCCAGACCGAACAAGGGCAGACCCTTCGCACATGCTCGGATCTTCCTCGGCGTACATCAAAAGTTGACATCATTTCACTCGCCAAGCATTGCCATATACACCATTGTCCCGCAAATGCAGACGTCAGCGCGAACTCCGGCCGTAGCGGCCGTAGGGAAGCCAACTAGAGTGCCGTATCGTCATCATGACAACGGTATACAGCAGAAGAAAAAAAAACTTCATCCCTGACCGCGATTTGAACCTACCGGTGTCGGAAAAAGAGCAGCTTCTTATCGGGGTCACTCTGACAGTTAGGCTACGACTGCAGCCTCGTCGCGCTGCATGCGTGGGGAGAAATCGTTAAGTTTTAAGCAAAAGTTCAGCTCCAGTCGCCAGGTGCGCTGCAGTAGTTGAAACCGAAACAAACCGGAGTTTCCTACCCCTGACACGGCACTGAAAGACGGTCACGATATCATCTTTCAGTGCGTACCAGGTCACAGCGCCATTCTCGGAAACGGCTTAGCTGACGCTGCAGCTCGATCGTCACACGGTAGTGCCAACATTGTCCAGATACCACTGTCAACAGCCGACGCAGAAAGACGTCTGCGAATGCTTGCCCAAAACCTGACTTTAGCGTCATGGTCTGCCCCGGGAGGTTTGGCTTGCCGTTTGCATACCCACGACCGCTTACTTTAACTGCATATACTGACCAGCCTTTCCCACTGCAATGCTGCGCTGTTGTGTCGTCTGTGGCTGAGAGTGGCGTTTACGAATGCCTATTCCCATCTCATCGCAGTAGGAGAATCCCCATTTTGCGAGAGCTGCGGATGCGATTAGACGACTGGCAACATACTTTGTGACCGTTCTCGGTTTGAGCATAAACATGTCTTCCTGACTGCCACTATCTTCCGCTTGGATCCTCGTCCTTTTGCGGAAACCAAGATTGAGGAGCTTTGGACTGAATCTCCTTCTCAGAGGAAACCTACGAAGGCACTTACGAAATTCCTAAAGGACACAGGGTTGAGTTCAGACAAACATTTAGTGTGCTCGCGGTGTTCCCTGCGTATCCCGTGCAACTGATCTCCCCATTCCTATATTCTTTTTTTTCCTCTCCCTTTTTTCACCATCTCACGTGTAGCCTTGCATACTGGGCGTCGCGCAGTGAACCACTCTGCATTTCCGCTTATCTGATTCTGTCTCTCTCTCCCCTGCAGTTCCATCTCGTGCAGATATTTGTTTTTCGGCTTAATATACTTCGTATAGCTACCGAAGCGTTTTGAAAACTGGAAAACTTATTTGAAAGAATGCTAGTTCTTTTATAATGTACCCACCTTTAGTCACAGCTGCGGGTGCTTTAGAGAAACGCGGTGTGCGAGCGTGAAAAAGTGCGGTGCCCAATGAAGAATGAATAGCATGAACAGTTCTAACGGTACTTATTTACTATGTTTCTCCAATATGTTACCTGGAAGAGGAAAAAGGAGACAAAAAAAAAGCATTCCTCTTGCCAAAGCGTACACATCCTCTTAAACATCAGGACACCGGTTACAAGGCGGCAACATAGATATTTAGTACAAAACAAAGCGCTTTGCAAAATTAATACAGACACTAGAGTTTCAAATTCGATGGTACAGAGAAAATGCAAAGAAATTCATAAAATCTAATAGAAAACGAACAGAAAAGAAATTAGCACAAGTTTTGGAATTTTGCACATTCATGAAAAGCTATAAAGCATGAAGAAAGAGCTTTAGTCTTTTCCCAGCGAGAAAAACGCTGGCGCACCCTTTGCCAATAGCTACTAAAGATGGGAGCGCTTTACCAAAACCCGCAACTTGGTTGCAAATGCCGTGCGTTCCATAATCGCTTCAGTAAATCGATCACATTGCGAAAGAAAAGAGAGAGTACACGAAATAAAGAAATAAAATACAGGCATACATAAGCAAAATGAAAGAAACGCAAATAGGCCAGCAAAACTGAAACCGTCGACATATATGACTACAACGTTTGCACAGAATCATCTGTCCGCTAAAGTATCGTCGACGTTCTCGTATCTGGAGCTACCCTCATCTCTCTCATACTCTTTGCTCTTCTTTTCGTCCTTTGTATTCTTAGATTATAGATAAAACACACCACCACATGCGGACCCTACAGGAAGCGCGTCTAAAAGCTGGCCTCCATCACATCATCGCCTCAGGCTCCAACAGCGTTAGAGGCACTGCGAAAAAAAGAGTGACTAAAATACTTAAAAGGAGCTCGGAGAGCGAGGCTGGCAACGAAGGGGGAGATAGAGTGAGAAATTGAGGGGGGAGGTAGTGCAGATCGCACCCAAATGCAAGAAAACGAGCGTGTAAATCTAAAGTTGGCGGCTGTGAAGGCGATTTCCATCCCCGCAGGCGTTATGCGGGCGTCGGCGGGGATTCGATATGCACGTTTCTCCATTTGATGCACAGCCCTCGGGTGCCCATCAGCATCGCACGTCATTTCTTGCGTCAGATGTACTATCGGCGAAAAAAGTAGCTACCCCTCAAATTTCCAAATCGCGCCGCACTGTATGCTGGCGCCACCTGACGATGCACTCCTGGTGTGGAGACAGGCGCACTGCGCAGTTTTCGACACCAGGAGTAGATCGTCAGGTGGCGGCAGCATTTAGTGCGGCGCGATTCGGAACTTGTAGGGGGAGGAGGGCGCAGTTACTTCTGTCCCCCACAGTATATGCGCTTCGTACAGGCATTGCGGGCTTTGGCACGTTTCGTCCTATACTGAGTTCTGAGCAGGCTAGCCTCAGTCCGTCGCCACAACGACATGCCTCTTAAACGGTAAACAGTTTGTCTGTTAATGATTACTCCATAATTTTCCTGACATCCTCACTTTTTCTTTATTTTCTAAATAGTTTTCCTCTTTGCGTATAATACCTAAAAGTCATTTTCATCTGTTATAGAAACAAAAACTTTCGTCTTTTTATGCTGCCTGGATGTTCCCTTTTGTATAGGAGGCACCTCTACGTGACCTGTATCGGACGCTCGGCGCGGGTCGCTGAGGTGTTGCTAAACATTGTATACATCTTTGGTCTCACGCATCTCATCGTTGTAGTGGAGAGTCAAGTCATCCTTACTGGCGCGAAGCCTCGCTAATTGTGGAAACGGAAACCGAACAAAAAACATAGCAAGAATTGCACTAGCCCTCTGCTGTTGGTCGTAAGACTTTTTACAGGGCACTCTTCGGCGCTGCGGACACTACCTATCTAATCGATGGTGCGCGGGATGATATTTAGCGGCAGCTACGTATTGTAGCAGCTGTTCCTGCATGTGCGCAGGTGTGCATGCAGAATTCCGAATATCACATTGCCGACACGTGAAGCTCTGCTAAGATTGATTAGCTGAAGCGAAAGCCACATTATACAACCTGCTGATTTGCCCGAAATTAATGGAAACCTATCATCTCCTGGTGGCTCTAAATTTCACAAAAATGATGGTACTTCGTATGCGTCCATTGGACCTTATGTGTAATTCCGAAAGCAATCGTTTCTTCAACGCTTTATTGTTTAATCGTCCGAATAGCTCTTTCGTACATCATATCCACGCCCCTGGCGCAACGGCCTTCCACCGTTCTAGCTAGAGCTTCGCCATCTTGGTTTGGCAAACTGCTGTAAAATTAACTTCATGTTTTGGGTTTCAAGAGTTACTGGGTTTTGGGAACTGGCGCCCGGTGGCGGTCATAAGTTTTGAAAACTGAAAGAAGAATTTCCTGTGATTCAACCGGCGCTTCAAACGGCTCAAGACTGTCCTTTAGATATTTGTAGCATTTGTGCGCTACTATGTTATCGCTCGTATGCTGATTATCAGTGCTTTATTCACTTTTCACGCTTGTGGTGGCTCAAGGACAAGGACTTTCGTCTACTAAGCGGCAGTTGACGAGTTCGACATCGAGTCTGCGGCAGCATCTATACAGAGGCAAAACGCAAAATTGTGCGTTGAGATTTTAATGGATGCTGAAGTACCCAGGTGGACTAATTCCGAAAATAAAATCGATGATTTCTCAGTGTGCTAGGGAATATCAGCATGCCTACGTTTTTCCATTTCGTCTTCATTGAGCTGCGGTATCTGGGTAAAACAATTAAATCGACAACCTTACGCTCAGAGGCGAGGACTGTCGTCGCTGGCAACTGAGCTGAACTGAGCTGAGTTTAGTAAAACAGTCATTCTTAGTGCTCCCAGACCGATCTCAGGGAGCCGCATTCTGCAGTAGGACGGGGTTTGGAATAATTCTGAGTGCTATACAAAGAAAACATATCCCCATTTGCTTGCCACATAGCGCTAAACAGACACGGATGCAGGGAGACAAACAGGGCGTCATGATTGTCTCCCTGCGTCCGTGTCTGTTCAGCGTAATGTGGCAAGTGAACCGTCACCAACTCGTCCAAGCTTCCACTCTGGTATATCCCCATATTTGCATTTAGAAGATGCCACATGAGGCACTCAATTCGTTGTTAAGTTCAACGTTAGGTGTTTGCGTAACGAAACCGAGCACTATATCTCCATATCTGCTGTATCAAAACAGATGCGGTTAAAGCACAGCTCGAAGAGTAGAATTAATTAATGAATAACATTATTGGGAGACCTAGAAGCGGGATGTATGGTGAGGTCCCTAGTCCGGCTCTCTAGCGAATAGCTCTCGGCGAGCATGCGACCCTTGCAAGCGCATTATTAATACGCGTGCTGTAGCTCTATATGCGTAGCAACCACTCCCGGTCCCATTTTGAACGCAGGCATTTATTGCGCAATAAAGATCCGCATGGAGAAGCACGACTACATGTGTTGTCCCGCTGCGGAGCACGAGTGCAGAATTAAACTAGTATAAATTGCCCTCCCTGTAGAGCACCGTGCGAACAACTAGGGCATTATACGCTCCACTGTCTGTTCCCTTTTCTGCCATAGCGAAGCTAGCTGCCTGGTTTAGTTAGCGAGCGCTCATCCTCGCACAACGTTAGCCCCGCATGTACGAATTTATCAGGGACAAAAAAAAAACAGCGTGGCGTTGACAATAACGAAGCGAATATAGTCAAAAAAGCAAGGTCTCAAATGCTCGTGCTGGGCATCTTTCTTTCTTCTCTCTTCTTTTCTTTCTTTGCAGCTTCTACGGTCACGACTGAAATTGATATTTCGCTAAATTCCCACCGACCAAATGGTAGCCATTTCAGTAGCGTGCACTTAGTATGTGCCACGACACATTACCCGATGTCTCGAAGGCCATAATTACAATGATTCCGTACCCGTAGCTCAGCATCGAACTGCTCTCTCCGCCCGTTTTCCACAAAACGAGCGTAGCGCACCACCTACACGGATCCGATCTGCTGCAACGAGAACGAGCGTGCACATGACATACAGCTCTCTTCGCGTTTCTGAGCCTCTCCGCACGGGCGTGTTCGTTCTTCGGCTTGACAAAGCGCGCTGAACGCGGAAGATAAATTCGCGACTCCTTTACTGAAGCAAGCTTTAAGCCTGTTTCCCATGCAAGCGAAAATGCAAGCGAAAATGCTAGCGAATCTTGCCGCCGCGGCGGAAAAAACCTGTTCTGAGTCTTCGCTGCGATGAGTGTCGAGGTTCAAACAAGTTGGAAGTTTTCACTGCAACTCGCCGCTCAATCGCTCAGTCGCTTGCTTGTGAGCAGCCTTTAGCCGTGAGTCATCATGGTCGACATCCTTCTCTTGTTCCTTTGCTTCTTTTTTTGGCACTTCCGGCTCCGAAAGCCTTTCCGCAGGTGCTCATGCCATAATGCACTTCGTGGAATTGCCACCAACGGATTTTTTTCGGCGGGGAGCTTTTAGAGCTGGACAAAGGGAGCGCTAGCTATCGATAAAAGGGGGGGCGGGGGAGCTGTAGAGGGTTGTTCACGAAGCCACTCGCACTGTGACAATTTGGCTTCTGGCAGAGTGCGACTCTAGCAAACCTTCTTGGCCTGGTTGGATGCTTCCTGGCTTGCACGAGACCAACAAGTCGTTTTGAAGGTCTGTTCTCTCGCGCTCGGCAGGCTCCTGCTACAGTGTTGGCGAAAGTTGTCCGCAAGCCCAAAGGCCAACAATTTTATCTATTAGGAAGCATTTACGGTGGCAATATAATCGCGCCGAAAAACAGGAGAGGTAGGTGCAGACGAAATAAGAAACGGCAGCATCTGTGAAGCATTTGTGCCCATTTAGTTGCATGAGTGGCGCCCAGTTCCTAATCGTGGCCTTTGCCGCTAACGCTGCTCTATGAGAGCTGAATTTTATAAGTGTAAATATGTCACCGCATCTTGAACGGGTCGCTACATAAGTTATTAGCTTCTTTGAACCAGTAAAAATGGTAAAGCTCTGACACATTAAAGACAACACAGAAGATGCGTCCTGAACGAGTCGGTGCGCCTTCTTAAGCGATTAAAGGTACAGAGAAAAACAAAACCGACATTGCCCGATTAACTGTCGATGTAGTCGCATTGCGCGTAAGTACTACATTAAACGAATCACGGGGGAACTGCAGTTGAATACTATGATGCCACTTGGAGTAAGTCGAAGCCTATATATATAATCTGAACGATGGCTGTATAGCTGTCGATGGCTTTCGCATTAAATCGTGTAGTAACAGAGCTCCGATAAAGAGTTTTATAACAGCGTATGTACGCTTCCTGAGATAGTTGCACGCAACCATGTAGCAGGATTTTGCGCCTTAAGTTACAACCGCACTGTTAGTGGAGAGCTTTCACACGAAGATGCACCGATAACTTCAGCCATAGCAGTGCACTTTGGTTTTTAGGAAGGGTACCATTTTTGTCAGCAAACCGACGCTTCTAGTTAGTCCTAGAAGATGGGAAATTGACACTTGAAATGAAAAATAGAGCCAATTTGTCTTTTACTTATAATGTTATATAGGCGGGACAAGTTGAAGCGAAAACCTGATGCCCCATTTATGGACAGTAAATGTATAAAAAATGCTGTAACAACGGTGAAATCACTAGGAAGCAAGAGATCAGGCTTTGAAGCGCACCGCCATATTAGAAACGATGTCTCTGCGTATGCAAGAGCCATGCACGCTAAGCCCTGAACGCAAGCGTACGTTAAGGCTTGATTTAAAGCAACGTTCGACCCATAATCACTGCGATGTTCGCTTTTTTGCAGCGTAATCTGCCCCCTTAAGCACGTCTGGTACGCTGTACTAAAGCTGCATAGTGTACTCTAAAAACAGTGTAAGTCAAGCGATTGCAGTTTGCGTTTGACGCAAATGTTTGTTAGTCGTAGAACCAGTACGAGCAATTAAATGTGCGAACAGCGCGTCGTACTTATCAGGGTGCCGTCTGGTGAATGTTGACGGGCGGCAGCTTGCGGAAAGAGCCTTCGCCGAGGGTGCGTGAGGGCACGACGGTGACACGTAAACAGCGTTCCAGGCTGTGCAGCCGTTAGTCCGACCCAAAATTTTGTACGAATTGAATGTCAGTGACTCTCGTAACAACCCGCCGTGGTGGCTCAGTGGTTAGGGCACTCCTCTATAGTGAGCCTGAGTACCCGGGTTCGACCCTGACCACTATGGCCACGTTTCGATGGATGTGAAACGCAAAAGGCGCCCGTGTGCTGTGCGATGCCAGTACACTTTAAAGATCTCCAGGTGGATGTAATTATTCCGGACTACGGCACCTCTTTCTTCCTTTCTTCTTTTTCTCCCTCCTTTATTCCTTCCCTTAGGGCGCGGTTCGGGTGTCCACCGAGATGTGTGAGATAGTTACTGATTCATTTCCTTTTCCCAAAAACCAATTTTAATTTTAATTTACACTTCTAAAGCACGTCTGTGAGATTCTCACTTGCAGTGGTCTCTTCATGGTGGATGGCCAAACTGGCGGCGCAACGCGACCGTATCGAGCTATGCAATTCCGCCGATTCAGCTAAGTAGGTATGCAACCCTTTTGTGCTACAAAGCATTCCTCTTTCTTTTCACCTCATTCCTCTCATGAGACTGCTACGCGTCTAAGCTAATTAGCCTCTCGGTGAGCTCGACGCGTGTGCGAGGTATGGCGATGATGAGCTTTCTCTCGCAATGCTGCAGCCATGCAACCCGCTCCCGTTCACGTACTTGTAGCTGTAGAGCTCAAGCCTAGAGAGCCAAATACAGCTGGTTCAGTGGGCACAGTAAACAGCTAAGGTCTCTGGAGCCCTGGACTGATAGCCCCTCAAAGTTGGAAGAGGGGGGGGGGCGCCAAGCCGAGCTTTTTATTTAATACAGTTTACCACCTTCATCACCAATTGCGCTTTTGTTGCAACCATAAATTCCGTGCCCACGGATGTTAATTACAAATTGTAAATTGTCGAATTTAACATCCCTAAGCGATACTAGGGCTATGACTGACACCGTAGTGAAGCGCTCCGGATTTATTTAGAGCACTTGGAGATTTTTCGCCATCATTGCGGAGCACACGAGCGCCTTTTGCGTTTCGCCTCGATCAAAAAGCTGCCACTGAGACCGGGATTGAGCCCGAGTCCTCCGACTCTATTGCCGGGAGCACAAAGCACAGAGCCTCCGTGGCGGCTGGACGTTAGTTCTATTCGAGACTGAGAGCCGCAATGTACATCGTGACAGCCTCGCTGCATCTGCAGGTTGGCAATTTTTTCAGTGGTGGAACATGGCGACCCCGGTAATCCCTAAATCGTTTAAAAAAAGTGAAGAGGACATTCGGCGTGTGGTGTATAGCACAGACATTGTGCGCATTAAAGGAATAATCTTCAAAGAAGATGCTTCTTCCTGCACAGGGAAGGATCTTGATTAGCGTGGCATGAATCCAAATTTGAGTGAAACCGTTCCGATCCTCTCCGGCTATCAGAAATGAAGGTTCTCGGACGGTGGCCGCCGTGATCAGCTTGTCTGAAGGCCTGCCAGGCGCAGTTCAGTTCCTTAAGAGCGTCGTGGCTATCTGACTGGCTGTGACATAGCCGGACTTCCTTACTTAGCAGACTTTCTTATTAGCCAAGCTCTATTTCGTCCTTCTTCTTTGTGCCCCCCCTCCTATTTTCTCCTTTGCAAGGTAGAAAAACAGCTATTTTCCTCTGGTCGTCCTTTCAACGTACCTTCTCTTCAATCCCTCACTTTTGCAGCGAAAGCTGTTATAGGAATCCCTCCCTTGCGGATTCAAAGCGCACGCCATCAATATTGTGGCGTACATAATCAACATCATAATTTCCTCCCTCTTGCGAAAAGAAGTATCCGGTACCGTTGTCGGAATCAACCTCACTTTACATTTCAGTACAAATAACAAAAAGCGGTGACCCTGAACACCGGTCACAAGTCATCACGTGACCAGCGCCAGGCACGCCACTATGCGCCCGTTGCAATCGTTGCGAAGTCCATGTTGTCCCAAGGTCGGTACGTTTTAGGCGCTACTGTAAGCATTAGGGAGATAAAAGCTGTCGCCGTGCGACACCTTCAGTTCAATTTCATGTGTTACTCAGCAGAGCCTAAATATTTGGCTTTGTTTTTACCCGACAATCTACACTGCAAAGTGATTTTCAGCAAACTTCTTTAGTATTCTTCCGCTTCATTCTTTTTTCGCCTGGAGTTGATCTAAATCCGCCCATACGAAAGCCCAGGCTGTCGAACAGCCCTCGTTCTGGCAGCTGAAATCTTTTTACTTCGGTCTTTATTTTGCGAGGCCGCCCACGGTGAGCCGGATAATTGGTCATCCAACTTGGTGATGTGTTTTCACATTGTTTTGGTTCTTACTGCCACGTGCCGTCGCCCTCGCTAAAAGAAACGAAATATAAAGGCTATATTGAAACCTGAAAGAAACCAGAGAAATGAGCAGCGGGTGAACAAGAGGAGGATACAAAAAAAATGTATTACAAAAGAAAAAAAAATAAAGAAGCAGTAATCTAGTCAGACGCTCCCAGAGCAACCTAACGGTTCAGGTGGAAATCGTTGCCAGGCAGTTTTTCTCCGACAAGCGCAGCAAAACAAAGAGGGTGGTTCGACCGTCCATAGGCGGGATTAGTTACTAGAGAAAGTCACCAAGCAAAAATTGGACAGTTCACTGGCAGGCACGTGTCTGACAAAAGAAAAAAAGCAGCGAAGGATATTTCCGGCTCAGGGATGTTTCCGTGTCTCTGAAAGAGGTTCAGTTTTCCCACTCTCTCAAAGCGCACAAAAGTAAATGCAGAGAAAATAACCATTCCAGCGAGCGAATGGAATGATATCCCGGAAGATGACTCAAAGAGGAGAGCGCTTTCTCATTCATTTTTTTTTATCCTGTTCTCTTCTCTATCTTCTGTCCTTACTCGGTCAAAATATTGACTCGTAGCAACTATCCCTGCCACTGGACACGGAAGCCTACGCGAAAGCGTGGGGGACCTAGGTTGCAAACTTGTGCGAAACAAAACAGAAGAAAAAAACTGGTAGAAAGTACGCTATGTGTAATCGAGGCTGGGAAGCGGAGGCAGCAAGGAAGGAGCGGCGGTAAAATTGAAATCGAACGAACCCCAGAAAAGAAAACAAAAATAGAAGAGATGTGGAAAAGGGGGTAGACCTGAAAAGCAGCGGAAATCCAGTATCTGAAAGGGAAGTAACAATGTGCTAAGAAACCAGGGGTAGGAGCGTGCAGGAAGACAAAATGAGAATTAGAGAAATCGAAGAAAGGTGGTGGGCAACCGTGGGGTAATATAGGGTAATGGTACACTTTTCTCGTACTTGCAGACCGTTTTGTTACTTCTTTTACGGTGCCTGAATTTTCTCCTCGGCACGATTATTTCTCCTCCCTTCCGGCCATTTCCCTCCATGAACTCGTGCGCCTCCCTCTGGGCTGGCCATCCGAAAGTTTCACTCCCTCGCGTTACAGGGTATGCGCGAAGTAGAAAATGAGAATGAGGGCCGACTGCGCCGCGCGATTGTAACGGCACCGCGTTTGGGGCTGCGAAAAGGCGATCTTCTTGTTCCAATATTGGGAGACAAAGAAAAAAATGAAAAGCGCCAAGCGCGGCCCCACACGGGGTTCCGCGAAATCGATACGGACGTAGAAAATTTAGCAAGACACGAGTTCCGTCGCACTATCTATGGTAAACGCGGGAAATAAGAGTGAGGAAAGAAAAGTGAGAAAGTATGAACTCCGCAGTGTAAAAACTCACAAAAGTGTGCAAATCATTGAGGAGAGGTCAGTGCGCCAATTTCAACATTCGTCCGCTTCTGTGATTTTTCGTTATTTTTCTTTGTGTCACAGCCTGGAGTATGCCTTGTCCATGTCGCTTTGAATGGGGGGGGGGTAGTGGATTCTGCTTGATCAGTTGCCGACAATACTATCGTTGCGTGTTACAAGGGAGCAAATTACTCATTGGCATCCACCCAAGCTCAGCCATACGGCAACAAAGTAAAGCTATACAGCTTGCACAGAAACTTCGTAGTTGAAGAAAAATTCGTCCCAGTCTCGGGCTCGAACCCGCAACCACCGCTTCACCGGAACAGTCGGTCTACCAACTGGTCTAAGCGGGACGGGTAGCGTATGGTAGGCCGAGAGTGAATTGATCAATAACTCGAAGTGGGAACAATGTTGGTCATATGTTTAAGGGAATCCCCCTAAACATTTGACCAATCATTGCCTGTTTTTATGCTCATCTTCCGTGGTAGGTGTTATAGTACAGGCTAGCCCGTTTGTGCTGCTGAGGAAGCCCATATCATGTCGTGGAAGATACGGAGAGAACTGCAGAAGTGCAACAAGAAGATGGCCCTATTTGCAGGAGGTGCACGTAAGAAAGAGGGTCGGGAAGAAAGTAATGCTTGGTGGATCAAGTATGGCTTTTCAAAGAGAGTCGAAGAAAAGGCTTCCAGTGCGCAACTTTATTGTTCATTATATATCAGTTCTTTTGTAACCAAGGTGACCCAGTTGGTTCGGCGCTGTGCTGCTGATCCATGGTCGCCGAATCTAATCCTGGCCACGGTGGTAGCATTTTGACTTAGGCGAAATTCAGAAGTCGCCCGTGTGCTGCGCATTTGCAGGCCGCGTTCAAGAGCTCCAGGTATTCTAAATTAATCCGGAGCCATCCCTTAAGGCGTCTCTCGTAGCCCATGTGTCGCTTCAGGATGCTAAACCTCACAGACCATACCATACCGCTTAACGTTAACCGCATGGCTCCTGCGGGCTGCTGAAAGCAGTAGGTGGCAGATGCTAATACATTACACATAGCTAAGAAATCTCATGTGCCGTAGTTCACAGATGTATACATGAGGACGATCCATGATAGCAGGAATGAACAACGCCATTGCCTTTCTTGAACACTGCACAACGAACAAAGGACAAGCGAGTAGACGGGCTTGTCCTTTGTTCGGTGCGCTGTGTTTAAGAAAGTTGCACTTACTAGCTCAGCTCTCCTTGCTATTACAGGCCTTTGCCTTTTCTAAGTATTGTGCACATGGTGTTTCCTTTGTCGATAGGAGCCGTCACCGTTAAATACCACCTCTGTTCAAGTATCACTTTCGTCCCTGACGACTTTAGGCTGCTGTCAGTGGCTAATCAAGAATGTTTTTTGGGCAACTCTAAAATAAAGTGGTTCGCGAGGGGTGTCCGCTACGCGAAGTACGTTTCTTGAAACTATTTTTTTCAAAAATGGCGATCTTTCAGCGGTGTCCATCCGAAGGAAATTTTCTAGATCAGGTGAATGGGGCAAAGAGGGGGATGCAACCACCATAGTTGTCCGCTTAAATGCTCCCGCGACATGAATACGAACCTGAGCTCACATGGCTCCGTAATACGTTTATTAACACCTTGTTATAAATCATTGCATGGAGCTTTGTTTCGTGTACAGTGCACATTGTGCACTGCGTTGATGCCACCAGTCAAGCTTGTAGCAGCTGCGAGAAAAAAAAAACGTTTCTTTGAGCGAGAGAACACCTGCGCGGAGCAAAATGAGTGGTTCAGCAACAAGGAAGCTCGCACAAAATTGGACATATTACCACGCTGCGATTCGGAATGTGCTTTATAGTGCATAAACATCTTTTTAGTGGTTAAGTGGTTCAAAGCATTTGGACGAATTTACACCTTTCTAGTGGTTCAAAGCATTTGGACGCTCAAAAGAAAAGAAAGATGCCCGAGATGCACATTTAATTTAGTGCTTTTTGATACTGTAAATGCTACAGTGCAGGGAGCTAAAAAGCATTCGATGGCAAGCAGAGGTCTATGTGGCGTGACCCCTGGCCACCAAATCGTAGAGGCAGAGTTTTCTCCCGCCGAGAATTTACTTAACCTTTGCCGGTGTTAAGAGGTCACCAACCTCATTTATTTATTACATAGTTTGTCAGCGCAACACGTTGTACTCGTGAAATGTGTGCCAGTTTTGACAATCTGTACTTTTCTTACATGTCTCCGCGGTGGCTGTCTGGTTATGGCGCTCGGCTGTTGACCCGAAAGGCACGGGTTCGATCCCGGCCTTTTCGGTCGAATTTCGATTGAGGAAAAATTCTAGAGGTCCGTGTACTGTGCGATGTCAGTGCGCGTTAAAGAACCCGAAGTGGTCGAAATTTCCGGAGCCCTTCACAACGGCGTCCCTCATAGCTTGAGTCGCTTTGGGAAGTTAAACCCACCCTAAACCATACATTTTTTTACGTGTTCTGTACTAGCTTCTGTTCTCTGCGAACGGGAGCTGATGAAGAACGATCCTCTGACGGCCGCTTTTGAATTTCGTCACTTTTAAAAAAGTGGCCGCCGTGTTCGGGAATCGGACCCGCAAACTCTCGCGCGGTGAGCAGCCGTAGAGCGCCGTTTAGCTTTGTAAGCAGGTGTCACTGCGGCGGGTTTTTGTTGCCTTCCTGAATATTAAAGTTCACTGAAGTTAGCGCACACGCGCGTACTAGTTGAGAGCCTCGTCACAGCCTCAAGTCTCCGCGAAAGGTCGTTCATCCCTAGTATTTTTTCAGCTTGCCAAAACAGTTAAAGGTTATCTCTTCGTACGCGTAGCTTCTAAGGAGTAGAGGCTCATCTCTCAGCAGAAACGCAGGTAGTTCTGCGCGTAGATACTCCTACTTGCGCAAGCGTCTACGGCGCAGAGCACTGCCACCTGTATGCCATGGCCTTCCTATTGTTGTTCGCACACGCGATTCTGAAACAGCGGTGCTCTTTACTAAACACTTAATTAGTGTTGCGTCATGCGTGCCCCAGACGATAGAGGAGCGCCGTTTTAAGTCTTCCCCTGGCGGCAGCGTAGACGACTCATTAACAGCATACGCCATTGTGGGCGTTTGCTCAATTCTGTCGACACAGCTATTTTGCGATATAGTTAAATCAGTGCAAATAAAGACTCAGGGTTCAAAGCGGCGACCCCGAGTGCAAACAGTATGGCTAAACACCGTGTTCCTTTATGTTCTCGCTCTGATGGTAATGTTTCCAAATTAGATACCTGAACAATGACACGCGCGCAGTAGGATGCGCTGAACAAATGACCACTAAAATGGCGAAAAGCGTATTTCTGAAAATAAATGAGACAACAATAACCAGCTTAGCGCAGGGCTATAATTAGGTGACTCATTTCCTTTCGTCGAATTCGGCGCGCGACAATGCTCGCAGCGCAGACACAGACGACTAATTCAAAATTGCGAAGATCTACGGGCAAAAAGACGAAGCAATAAATGGGGTCGCGAGCTGCAGAAAATAGGATTTCGCGACTCGCTCGGCGGTTTCATCAGAGTAAGTAATGGCTGAGAATGTGTTAAAGCATTGCGCCAGACATGTCTGCTACCATTCCAAGAACACATGAGCGCATAATTTTAATTATCCTTAACTCCTGCGACTTGTCTTCTTAACCAAAATGGCTGCGCATAGTCCATTCCTTCCTTTTTTATGTCTCGCATAAAGAAGTAGTACACACCAAGGCCGGTATTCTGTAACGGTCCGTTTACCTTCCATTCCATTTGGTCGGCTGTCCTTGGTCGTTGCTCCCATTTCAGTACGGCATTAGAGCAGACGTCTCGCGTGTCGTGACGCACATTCCTACGATTCCGCTTGCTTGCATACACGCATTTCGAGTCCGTGCTGCACTGATCGACCGCGCCGATCTTCTACGAGTGACAGAGCAGCGCGACGCGTCTGAAACACCTGACGAGATTAATGGCTGCAAATTCAGTCTTGGCAGAAGAAATGGGAAAGAGGCTGGCAGGCGGCGGCGCCATGAAATGGAAAATGGAATGGATCATTACAGCATCCAGTCCCAGAGAAGGCAGCCTCAGAACCAAGTGATCTTGTTTGTTTAACTTTTTCAGTTCATTGATTTGCGAGGAATAACTTGTTGTGATGGCTTCAAAAAAAATAATTTTACTTCAACCGTCAAGCCTGGACGTGGAAAAGTTTGTTTCCAGATCAATTATAATTTTGCTTTTTTGTGTGTTTGCTGTGCCGAAACAGAACTCAACTCACTTTTTGAAAATTTGGATCCTGAATGTGAACTCAGCAAACGTCAGATCCTTAACAAATGGTTCAACGATGAACCAGGTGTCAGAACAAGCGTCACAGGACATGTGCTACTTAGACCATATCAATTGAAAACATCAGCTATGTTACTGAGGCTATTACTGTATCCTGGACAAGTGACATGAACCCTTCAACGCAGATATGCTTCCTTGAAAACTTCCTGTTCCTTATTTTCTACTTGCATAATGTTTCAAGCATGACATGCTTTAGCCTCCTTGTCGGTGCGCCACGGTCAGAGCTCGAGGAGAACACTAAAGCTAACCTAAACAAACTTCGGCGAAACTCTCAGTCATTCCTGGTTCCTACGTGATGCGCGGCCGGCGGAGCAGCGCACGCGTCAACAACATCACCTCTAAAACGTGCTACGCCGAATGCTGCGCATGCTGGGGCCGCGCAGCTCGTTCTAGCGTCTGACTGGAAAAAAGGTGCGTCGCAGAAACTACGTTGACCAAAACTAACGTGGTTGCCTCTGTTTTTATTAATTTTGGCCTTCGTGATCAGCTAATGCAACCCCACGTCCACACTTTCGTCGAAATGTTCCATTCGGAGCAATAGATCACAACGGTGGAATAACTAATAATAGCGCTGGTCCTGCTGTTTTCTTCACTTGTCAACGTCTTTTGCGCTATTTTTCCTCAAGGTGGAATAGAATCAGAGAAAGAGGACTATTATGCGAGAATATGATGATGATGAAGGGAGTGATTTTTTATGGTGCAAGGGCATCAGCGGCCAAAGAGTGCCATGGCGCAAGGTATTTTTGTTTGCTCAAGTTCTCACGCATTTCACCCTAAATAAGCCGAGAACCAGACCAGGGGAAAGCTTGTACCCATTTTATCACCGGTGGGTATCCGGCGGCACTGGGGATCGAACCCCGCACCTCCCGCGTGCGAGGCGGATGCTCAACCACTTGCCCACGGCTGCAGTATACGAGATAATGCTAGTTAGTGCCGTCTGACATGTGCTTGCGTCCATGCTCACGCTATACACTGCCCAAACCTGCATACTCCGGACACCCCTACTGGCTCACCTTAAAGAAGAGCTCTAGAAGCGTAGCTTGTTGGGACAGTTGGTGCGTTGTACCAGGCGCTCAGTGTTCAGTCTTCTCAGTTCAGGTGTTCAGTGTTCTCTTTACTTTTTATGCTGAGTCCTTCCAGCGTCGTCCTTGTGAATTCTTTCTGGTCGAAATTATTCCGGAGCCCTCCACTACGGCACCTATTTCTTCCTTTCCTCTTTCACTCCCTCCCTTATCCCTTCCCATACGGCGCGGTTCAGGTGTCCAACGATATATGAGACAGATACTGCGCCATTTCCTTTCCCCCAAAACCAATTATTATTATTATTATTCTCTTGTGTATGCGCCCTGTTCTGTTGGTTTATCTACCTGGTTGCAGAAGAGCGCCCCTTTATTCGCCTGCGCGGGCACTCACATCTCTATCGCGGTACGATTGACTAACCTTATTGAGCGACAAACATCGCGGCTTGCTGCATTGGCTTTCCTTTAATTCGTAATGGTCATTGGACAGTCCATTAATAATATCCAGTCGGGAGCATTTCTTGGAAGTAAGCTGCTTAGTCATTGCTCTGCTTTGTTTATAAATCACGGAGGGTGTTGCAAGGCGCGCTTAGCGCTGATTCGTTTTCTGCCCCCTAGCGCCTCGGGGAAGCCCTTTAGGTGAAGTGGTAAATAACGGCCGATCTCTTTCTTTGCTTTTCGTGCTGTGTCCCTAGTTAAGACATGGCAAAATAAAAATACCGATGACTGCTAGCAACGCGATGCAGGCGGCTCTAAGTGGCAAACACAAATGAAATGCATGTTTAGCAGCTAGTTTCCCGTGCCCGCCGAAGAACCTGTGAAGGAAACTAAAGCCGCTGGATAACAAGGCACAGGAAAAGAAGAGATCATAAAATTGGTACGTGCGATGTCATTGTTAGCACTCTTAAGGAAAAGGACTTTCTTTTGGGTGGGAAACAGAGCTCATATGAAGGTACGTACGCCGACCATGGACTCTTCTTATTTAAAAAAATAAACAAAATGACCAGTGCATCTTAAGGCAAGGACTGAGAAAAATATCTTCCTCAGTCCTTGTCTTAATGTGCACAGCTTTTTTTTCCAAATATGAACTTCCAACTAGCCCGTTCGACCACCCTTGCGCATTGCCTCTTAGTAAGAAGTGCTGAAAACGCTACGTGTTAAAATACTGATGTAGGTGACCATGAAAAAACATATCCATGGTTTAGATGAACAAGCTATACTTTGTCTTATAAATGGTCTTATAGAAACACCCACAGTTTATAAGCACATCATGATCCTACGCCAGCGTATGCTATTTCGAAGAGTCCTTGCAGACGAGTCTTCTATGTTTAGCTTTTCTCTTCATGGCGGATAGAAGGGTCGGGCAAATTTAAAGCACCTTATTTCTGCCTATTCGCAAATCCGGGAGGTTTTGTTTTCTGGCAACGAGCTGATTTACGTCTGTCGCGACAGTTCTTTAATTGTTGCTGACTTCAAATTCAAAAAGGCAAATGCTATTTTCGATGCCAAAAGCGGCTGATATGAAGATCCATATAAGTTTGTGTGCACAAACCAAGTGCGAAGCTTGCGTAATACACTGAAAGTAACAAACGACAGCAAGGACTTTCCTCAGCATGCACGACAACACGTCTTTCGAGCCACTGCCAAGCAAGAGCAGCGGGGCGCGGGTGGCAAAACCGGCGAAATAAGCGCAGGCCGGATTAATGCAGCACTTCTAAAAGGGCGCTCCGGGGATTATTATGCAAGGGAGATGCAAATCCGAACTCTAGGTTTTCATGTTCGCCTTGCCTCCTCTTCCTTATTTTTTCATTCTTTTGTTCGTGGCATGCTTACAGTGCAAAAAAATTTGTATTTCCATTGTTTCCGTTTTGCCACAATTAAGGGCTTTTTTTAGCTCTCATTCTTTGTAAAGCAATTTCCTTCAATTCTGGTCGCTTTCTACATGGGCTGCTCTTTTCTTCATTCCAGAAAACAATAGGCAAAGCATGGTGAGGTTTCTTTTCGTGATGTCATTCATGCGCATTCACCACAAAGCGAGCCTTGGTCGGTCGTGATACCGGAATCGGTGCTCGCAATCGTGATTTTGCTTCATTTTTGTTTTATTTAATCTCCTTCGCTTTCTGATGTCCGCATCGGTATTCAATGCGGCGGCAGTGAACGGCAGAAGTGGGCCATTCTCTCGGTGAAGACGCCTGAGGGAAAAGGTGCCGGGAAGCATTCTTGCATTTTGCATTTGCTTGCATTTTTGCTCGTTTTATATTCTACAGATCCGCTTATATTATGACTTCGAAAGCAGCTGCTGGCTTTTGTTACAGCGCAGCTTTTTGTTATAGGTATGTTTTCCCGCATACGAGTCTAGCACCGTGCCCCTCACGCATACGGGAACACCGGATGGAGCAGAGGTGTTGGAAGAAAGCACCTCCCGCCCATCCCCCGTCTCACACACCAAATTAATAGTTGCTGCATCATGCTACTTGATAAGATCGCCGTAAGGGAATTAGGTATATTCTGCAGCAGCCCTTGTGTGCCCAGGCTGCTTGTGAGTCTATAGAACATTCATTCTTAAAGGGTTTCACTTAGGTAGACTGGTAATCAGAATTACGATGTTTGACACTGATTCTAAAGGCAGTCACCAGAACACCGTAGAGCACATAAAGTACATAAATGTACTTTATGTGCTCTCCATGCCATAAACTCAGTGGAAAAGTAGCTGACGCTATGTATTTCTCCTGGAAGGATGCAGAGTTCCTGTAATAAATTTCAAGCGTATATATTGTTAGCCACAAGCATTTACTTAGACGCATTCTTTGACGCATTCTCAATGCTTTCTCGATAAAAAATTCCCTTTCTCGCTCTTTCAGTTTCCTTGGCAGTCAGCTTCAATTTTGGAGCAAAACACTGATAACAGTTGAAAAGCTGGTATGACTTTTGGTAGATAATACCAAATCCAAATCCTTTTATTCAGCATTTTTTTCCATAATAAGCCAGGAAAAAACACTGGGACAGGAACAAAAAGCTACTATCCTAGTAGCTTGACGGGGTTCCTGCCCCTGTCTTGGCATGGGTAGCAGACAACAGGCACTTATGTACAAAACTTAAATAACGCCATAATCATACACGCGCTCAAACACAACATCGCATAAGTCATTTACAGGTCAGATTAACAACAACAATAAGACAGAAAACATAAAAAGGATAGAACATTCAAATGCACATTTGTGTCAAATACAGTCTTTGCCACTCCGGAATCATAAAAAAAATAGCAGAGTTACATGCTTTGTGATATGAGGTATTCTTTCCATTTTTTCTTTGAGATGTTACATATGTCAATATTATTTGCTTCCAATAGATTAAGGTACTTCGGTATGTGGTACTGTAGTCTGTGTAGGCCATAATTTGTGCGTGAAAAGGGAATTGACCAGAATTCTCTTTTCCTAATGGGATAGGGTGCTTCTGGATTTTTCCTGAGATTACAAAGCTTTATAAAAGTGACGCTGTCATCTTTTATGGCTTCTTTGTATTTCATAATGAGGTTAAATTGGTGGACATGCTGTAAAGAAAGCACATTAAAGGAGGAAAATACTACTTGTGTATGGGCATCATAGGGAGCATTTGCTACGTGACGAATGGCTTTCTTCTGCAGCAGACGCAATTTGTTTATGTTGCGTTGGCTTGTGTCAGCCCAGATAAGGCTACAATAATTGATATGGGGGAGAAACAAGGAATTATAAAGCATAAATTTAATTTTCACTGGAAGCATGTGCCGGAACCGAGAAAGCAAACCCGTTGCTTTCGCTAGCTTTCCTGCCACATGGTCCACGTGCGTATTCCAACTTAAGTTTTTATTAAAGATTACCCTAAGCTTTTAACTTCACTTGCTAGTTTTATTTACTCTGATCCAAGCTGCATGTTGAGATCCCTAGTAATATTTTTTTTTCACAGGCGCAAATAACAAGGCTTTTGTTTTGCCAGTATTGATTTCTAAACCGTTTGCTTTAGTCCACTGAAGCAATTTCATTAGTGTTGTATTTGCGGAAACCTTTAAATCTTTTAAGTCATTCGACTGGAAGAAAAGGCTAGTGTCATCTGCATATACACCTGAGCTTATCATGACTAATTTTTCCTTCTTTATGGTTTCTAACTCATATTTTGCATACGTTTACACTATATATTCAATGCTGTATTACAGGTCTCGCAAAGATTCTAATAAAACCTATCCGTCCTACTTCACCTTTAGCCTCTTTTACTTCTGTCTTTGGGTTTTATCGAAAGTTTGCTCAGCGAGTGCTGCCAATTGATGTCGATTTCTGCATTTTGGTCATGCGCACAATAATACTAGAGAGATTCGATGAAAAAACAGTAATATGCGCAACAAGCTACGCCACTCGGAGTGGCTTCGTAGTGTACGAGAACGAGTGATCGTCCTTTGTGATTACTGAACTCACATCACAAGGGTTCGTTCCTATACAGCTCCATAGGGGTCCGTAGACATACATAGAGGTACATAGAGACCCACTACACTGCCAAACTTTGGGACCTCTTTTTGTAATCTTCTTTATAAACATAACATTTGTAATTATTTCTGAATAAACATTGAAAATTTGTCAAATTTTGTCAAAAAAAGTCGAAGGGATTGAAATCCAGTAGCACTTTGAAGCTTTGAAGATTTGGTTGTCTGCAGGGCTGATGCCGCAATATCTGGAACGACTAGTTTTTGACTGCACGCCATTTTATTGGGTGCTTTCAATTCACGGGGCCGACGCCATGTCCCTCTCGCTTGCAAAGCTTAAGTCAGTGATGAATAGAGAGCCTGGGCATGGCGTTGGTTATGCTAATAACAAGTAATAAAAAATGTACGTAAATATGACATTAAAATCCATCACTGCACCGCAGTCATTCCAATGTGCGTCTTTAAACTGTTGCCGTCAGCTGCTTGGGGCGCTACAAACACGAGGAAACATGAATGATTAGAGGCGCGCCTTTGGCTCACAACATTCCTTGCCTAGGCGCTCTCGATGTAGACCATGCAGTTAGTGGGGCTTGAACAGAGCATGGAAGCTCATGCCTGTAAGCGCCGGCAGGTGGCGTGGAAAAGCACAACAGACTAATTCGATGGTAAAAAAAGAAGGCCCTGTATCGGAAATGAAAAAAAAAAGCAAATCAGGAAGGAATCGTTCTTTTATAACTCAAGAGACAGCACCCTACTCTTTGAAGCGAGATCAGGGTGTCTTAGAACGCGAAGCTACAAGAACAAATTTAACCAAGATGAAAAATGTGCAGTGAGTGGTAAATTCGCATTAACAATTCAACACATTTTACTAGAATGTGGCGATATCCATTCACATGTCGATACAGGTACAATTACTCGGCCTGACGCTCCACGGTTTAGAGAAAATTAGGGCAATGTGAATGAATCTTTGGTAAACGTCCGCAAAAAGCAATTGGGGTATTGGTGGCTTCCGTCTAAAACAGGGTGGTGAAGTGAGGGCACAAGTTCAGGATTAAATATTGGTCAAACATAAAAGTCAATAGATTTTTGTGTAAATTAATGTCGAATTTATAGATAATAACGCTACGTTTGACGGATAGGTTAGAAAAATATAATGAAAAAGGCATACAAAGCATGGTGGCATCGGCCAGCACAATCTTTTAAAGGGGGCGCGCATAACATCCATCCATTTATTTGGTGCGCCTTAAAAAATGCCTCTGCTTCTCGCCTAGCTGCGTGTTGCTGCGTTGCGATTGACACGGCAAACTTCATTGCAGGTTGCCTTAACCGGATCTGATCGAAATTAATTCGCTTAGGTTTTACATACTCTAAATCCGATGATACGCGCTAAGGCTGTACTCGAGATATCAGAAAATCGAAAGCTTGTAACATCATTCACGGACGTTTTTCATCTGGAGAGGCAGCTGTACACGAGTCTTCTGTCGTGGTACTATAGTGGTGCAAGACTCAATCCGCCGTCTAGCACCAGGCGCGCGAAAAGAGGAGACGTCCGCCACAAATCGGTGACAGTTCAAGTGATAAAGGAAATTGCTGGAGGATTTTTGAATATTCCTAAACAAGCAGTATATAACAGAAGCTCACGTTGTCTTTACCGCACTAGAATCATTCATAATAAGCGCATATACCTACGGGTGCATTCGGTTGCGGCTCAGTTACACGCTCACTATGAAGGCGCTTGAGCGCTTGTACTCCGAAGCCCGCAGAAATCACAGCGCGAGGGTTCGCATAACCCCTTCCTTCGTATGCTCTCAAGCCCTCTAGAAGCTTGCTCATTTGAGAAGGCTTAGCCCAGAACGCCAGCATCGTGGCCGGACAGGCCACGCGTCCAAGACGTCTTCGGGAAAGGAGGTGCGGGGGACGGGAGATGGAATACCGGGACAACGAGATGCCACCGTGAAGATTGGTGAGGACGGTGACGAAGGGGAAAAATTCCTCTATTTAATTAAAAGACACGGCAGCTTGAACTTCAGTGAAGGCGCTGTTGGCCAGTCCTCCGCCGTCACCACAGACTAATCTTCTTGTCCGTTGGAGAGTGTCTGAAAACTACTGAACTTCCGGAAGGTGCTTCAATTCTGTGCACGACGGGTAAAGAGCGTAGCCACTGGTGTTAGCTGCGCATCTCAGCTTCTTTTCTTGGTCTTTGAAGGACCCCCTTCTCCAGCACCTCCCGCTTTATTGGCACAGAGTTTGTGGAATGCCGAGGTTGAAGAGTGTTGGGCGCGAATCTTCAGCCTAGCGCTTCCTCAGGCAATTTAAAAACGGCTGTCCTCGACGGATTCTATTTTCATTATTTTGCCTTTGTTATTCCCTAGCATGAAAGGAGGCGAACAAATGTCGATAAAACTGCCCAGCAAAAGGCCAGGAGTCCTAGGGCGTGTTTCATAAGAAAGTTATCAATACTACAGAGAAGAAAAGTACTCCACTGATAGGAAGGACAGGTATTCTTTTACTGCTTTGTGGCAGAGGGCTAGCCGCGGTGGCTCAGTGGTTATGGCTGACCCTAAAGACGCGGGTTCGATCTCGGCCGCGGCGGTCGTATTTCGATGGCGGCGAAATGTTAGAGGCCCGTGTACTGTGCGATGTGAGTGCACGTAAAAGAACCCCAGGTGGTCGAAATTATCTGGAGCTCTCCACTACGGCGTCCCTCATAGCCTGAGTCGCTTTAAAGCGTCAAATCCCTTAAAGTAACGCAAATAGCTTTCCCCCAGGCATGCCATACAGGAACAGGAAGTCTTGTCACTGTGCCAACGCTGAGAACAGTGCCTGAAAACTAGCATGTATGCCATGTTTGACATCTCAGAGACGAGCATCATCATGTAGACTATACATCGCAAAAACGACAATTGAGCACAGAGTATTTAAAAACTGGTATCGTGTTGGCGACATCAGGCTTTCCATATACAGTTGAACCTCACTTTAACAATCTTCAAGGGGCCCAGCGATTACTTGGTTATAACCGCAGCTTCGTTATAGCCCGTGTTGACGACCGAGCTTCCCAGGGAAATTGGCATTCCTTCGTTATATTCATTATTTTGTTATAAACCGTTTCGATATATCGAGGCTTGACTGTATGAGCGTACGAACAACATCATGGCTCATTTTCAGAATTGTAAGATACAACCTCGAAGGCTTTGGCATCGCTCCACGGAAAACGCGATAATCGGTTTAAGAACAAGTCTTCGACCGCCATGCAGAGGAACAACGGCTGATGACAAGCAACGTTCTCTTGTCGAAGTGGTGGCTAAGCGCCCTTAGGTCCCCCTTCTCAAGCTTAATTTGTTTGATGTCAGGAAACCCATTTATCTGTCCTCTCTCTACCACAGCGATATAACATAGTGAGAAACCAGGTGCTGTGAAGGAGTAGATAAATTGGTGCCTAAGAGTTACTGCCGACAATGACCTTTACAAAGAATGAATTGGAGTGCATTAGTTCATGCAGGTGTTGCATGGTGTTGCATAGAGCGAAAGTAAAGAGCAGGAGCTCAGCGACATCCGTCAGACGGAAAATATATAACCTTTGGGGGTTCCCAGTACTCACTTATTCGGAAGAAACTGAAAGCTAACGAAAAAAAACTCTTATGATTATGAGCCTTATATTCGGAAATGAAGCTGCAGCAATACGTTAGCCATAGCCTCATATAATAGTTGCACAAAGTTGATATGAATATGAATGATTTGATGAGTTGATTTGATATGAATGACTTTCAGCCAGCTTTGCATATTTTCTCGCAGATGATAATCAGCTCAACAGAAGACAACAGCTGCAGCTAGCTGGCCAAGGAAAGCGGTTAATCACCGGAATGTTTGCGTTTGTTTCTTAAGCTAATCTCCGAAAAAAAGGAAGCTTCAGACACATCAACGCGCAGAGCAGGAGCAATTTGAAACTACGCGTCAGCTATAATGCACCGAAAGCCTCGCCAATTCGTTTCCCTCCGTGTGCCGTCTAACAAACGTTGTAAGTAGTTCAACTCTGTATGTATGCCCGTCTTTCACCTTCTGTTTCATTCAATCGTTATGATAGATGCGCCAATTTTAGACGGCGTGTGCTTTTCCGGCATTGAGGGGAAGCCGGGGAACACGCTTGTCTTCACCTCGCGTCGAGCTCGTCGAGCGCACTGAAGCAGCGAAGCGTGCTCACCGGAACGGACAGGGGAGGGACAGCGCAGTCACGTCAGCCGCTCGCGTCAAGGCGCGTGCAAGCCAGGAAGCCGGGGCCTCCAGAGGGCGGCGGCGAAGAAAAGGGTTCCGGGAATGTCGCAGACCCTTTCGCGTTCCTGTCGCGCTTAATCGAAGTAAATTAATGCTTGGCGAGACACGCCTGATCGGGGCTAATCGCCTCTACGCTCCACTGACCAGTGACCTGCTACGCAGTGACCTACTCGCAACACTGCTGCCTGCCACGAGTGGGCGAGAGAAGTGAGGAAGCCTTTCCGCCCTTCGTGACTCGCCGGTCGCGTACTGTTGGACCGGCGCTAACCCCTGATTGAATCCCTGTCCTTGCCACTCCTCGTTCCTTGCGCTTGAGGTAATAATTGACTTAGCTCGCTTGTTGGATTCCCCGCGTGTGCCGATGCATGTGGGAGCGGGGGAGACGGAGTGGCACCGTACTGTTTTCCGGCAGGGCCACCGGGCGCAGTGCTTCTGGATTCTCTCCCTGCGTGTCAGAGTGCTGCGGGGCTGTAGGACGTTGAAATGGAAGCGAACCTGCGAAGCAATTAAGTTCGCATTGATATTGAGAAAGTGGGCACCTCTGGCAGAGTGCGTCATTAATGGTTTCTCTTCGGCATTGTTAGTCTCAGCGCATTAGCTCCAAAGTGATAGTTGTTTACCATCTTTCTGAATTATTTTTAGTGTGATTTTCGTCAGTGGGACATTCTTGCTCCAAAATTTTGTTACATAACAGAAATGATAGCGCACCGAATAGAAGCAATGAAATTCCGAGAAACCCAACACTGCCATGAATGCCAAATATAATGCTTTGAGTTAATCAAGGAATTCTTCATGCAGAATAAATGACTGAAGAGGCATTAATAAATTGATAAAAACATCCCCACTTCCTCCCGCCCATGACCTGTGTTCTATTAATGACTTGTGTCCTACTACAGTAGTGTTTCGAAGCATGAAGGGCGGTCGTGAGATAAGGTTCTGATCGAACAGCAGACAGCCTTTCTTGAATCATAACGTAGCGTGTCGCAGTGCCCGATACGTGCCAAATACTGCATGGAGTGGTGATAAATGTACACTGTGTGGTTCGTTAATTATTAAAACCTTGGTTGGGGCGTGTTGGTTCATTTTTTGATCACCATTGGTGATTAGCTCGGAAGAAACAGGGCGCATGGGACAGACTCCGTCCATGTCTATTCCTCGTGTACTGTTTCTTTATCGCTGTTTATCTATTGTTATATCGCGTCAAGTAGCCAAAACCCTTATCATAGTGCATTTTTAATATTTGAACACAGCGTAAAAAGGACAAAGGCATAAAGAAGACAAAGAAGTAACGTGTATGTATATTACTTCATTTGTTTTCCTGTTATTGCGCTGTTTCTCAGGATCGTTCTGCTTGAAGCTCAAACAAGGTGCACGACGAATCCTGCACTGCTTTGCAGAGCTCTGCACCTGCTTTGCTTTGAGCCTATTTCCTTCCGGATTTTTACAGGATCTGCGGAACCAACGCTTCGAGCAAACAAGAGAGGTGCACGTGGGTCATGCATTCGTGTGATCTTTTTCCTGATCATCGCCAGTGTAGTGCACGGCGAGCTTACGCCCCTAGTGCAAGAGCGCGCATTGTCCAATCGATCACGTGACCCGGGTAGGTGAGCAGCGGCTGGCTCGGCGGAGGGCACGTGCGTCAGTCGGTGGCCGCGTGGTATGGGTTTATCGGCGGCTGATCCTCGTTTTGGTCTGCAATGGAAGATTACTCTTCCTCCTATCCTCCTCCTAGACACCATGCCGAACAACTCCCCTCCGCCCCCACTTCCCTCCAAGGGAAAAATAAAGGCCACCTTAATAACCCGCATGCCTCTGTCCACGGGCCCAGAGGTGAGAAACGACTCCAGCGGGAAGTTCAGTAAGTTATAATTAAGAGGATTTACAATAACCACGACACCCGGGCTTCCCTCCAGCTCACCAAACTGAAGCACTGCCTACTGCTGTGCCATGGTAGAGAGAAGATGGAGACACTGGCTTCCCTGGCCTGGAGCCTTTTCTGGCCTCTCAATGCAGGTGAGTTAAGACCGGTGGCCGAGGTGAGAGGGAAACAGAAGCGGTTCTCCGCAACGGCGTCCACTGCTTGGCCGATGAAGAAAGTGGGAACGAATACCCCGCCGCGGTGGCTCAGTGGTCAGGGCGCTCGGCTACTGGTCCGGAGTTCCCGGGCTCGAACCCGACCGCGGCGGCTGCGTTTCGATGGAGGCGAAACGCATAGGCGCCCGTGTGCTGTGCCTTGTCAGCGCACGTTAAAGATCCTCAGGTGGTAGAAATTATTCCGGAGCCCTCCACTACGGCACCTCTTTTTTCCTTTCTTCTTTCACTCCCTCCTTTATCCCTTCACTTACGGCGCGGTTCAGGTGTCTGCCGGTATGCGAGACAGATACTGTGCCATTTCCTTTCCCTAAAAACCAATTTTCATTTTCATTTTAGGGCGCAACGAAGAGGGTATGGAAGAATGAGATATGAAGGCTGAGGCAACTGCCGCGACCAATATCGAATAGAGAGCAACGGACACGAAGGTGAGCATAATTGCAAAGGAAGAGAGATTGTCAGCACACAAACCGATCAGTTGCTCCCGATGACATTCAGGGTGATCAGTGGAAGATAAAGTATAGGGCAGTGAAAGCAGTTCGAGAGCAAAGAGGGCTGGAACCGAGTGATGTGATTTTTTTTGTCAGTTTTTAGCCAGACAAGTGGCGAGCAGGCAGTTCTTGCAAGAGGGAAGCTAAGAAAATACCAAGATCAAAAGTTTCTGCGTCGGCTTAGGGGAAGCTTTGTAGGTAAGTCGAGGAGAGAAGGCCGTACGATTCGGCCTATGAGACCGCTAGTTAGCGTGCGAGTTTCAGCACGCAGGAAAGCACCACATGAACGAAGTGCCCCGGAGTGTCCGGCGGTGAGCGGTGCCGCCTTGGATGAAGGCACTAACGTACCGGGTCTCACTCGAGCCGTGAACGAAAAGGAAGGGAGGTAAAAGAATATGACTGTGAGGTACGAAGGAAAGACGTCCGGTGTTACTAAACGGAAGTACAAAGAAAAAAAGAATGTTGTCGATCGAGGATCAAATAATGCTGTCGCAGTGCGCACAGCATGAAAGTGTGTTCTTGTTCTTGTGTGCACATCTGCCATCGCTCCATGTAGCAGGCCGCTCTCTGCATTGTTGCTCTAGCGCCGCTCACGCTGTTGTCTTCGCTGGCACCGCTGTCAGCACAAAGGGGAGCGCTGCTGGATGAGGGCTTGCCATTGTTCGCGCTTTTTAAGTGGTGCAGTGTCGAGAAGCTCTCGCCGCGCGGGATATTATTACAAAAGAGAGGGCGCTACGCTCGGCGGGGAGAAAAAAAATCAAGTCTTTGAGGAACGCGTTTCTTCTTCTAAATTTGTGCTCAGCTCAAGGAACTGTGCTGGGCGCAGCGACGTCGGCGTTGCACAACGCTTGTTTCACCACCCACGCTGCTGAGCCAGATAAGCCGAGGAAGCGGCCCACTTACGTGAGCAAGCTTTTGGCAGCAGAAAAACGGACTTTCCTTAGAAGCTTGTTTGCTTTCATGCTCGGAAATCTTTTGCTTGGTCACGGCAATCTTTCCGGTTTTAGCCACGCCATGCATTCCGCGAGTATACGTGATCAGTAGAAGGTGGGCGCAAGTTATCGCCTTTGCAGAGGACCGTGTTGTTTTTTCTCCTATGTTTGTCTTAAGGCTTAGCGAGTGATGGATGCAGCCTCTGAAGCTGGATTCGTTTCTCCAGCGTTCAGCGCGTGCAGACGCATGATGCAGCCACCAAGAAGCTGACCTTTATTTAAGCTTTTTCTTCTCCGGTAGCTTAGTATATAGTTTTTTTTCTGCACCAGTCAGTGCATAACGCGGAAAAACAACAACAGATGGCGCTGCAGACAGAGCAGGCTGGCAGAAGAGGCGGTATGCAGCTCGGAGCTGTTACCTGGAAATCCAATATTTATTAGCGTCCATTTCTTCAAAAGCAGTGCATATAGAGTGTCGAGTGGTTGTACATGAAGCTCGAGCTTCCTCCGTTTGGCCATCCTAAGCCATCCTTACTCTTTCCGCCGTCTGTCGGATGTGATGATTTCATGTTAGCACTTTATGCAGAGATAGGTGAATCAAAAATGCCCACGGTAACGATATTCTACACAGTCTGCTTCCGAGAGACAGTATACGTCGTTAAATTGTTTTTAATAAACTGCACCTTTGTCGAGGAGAAAGACCAACACTATGAGGGGGAGGCTCATAATCAGATGAATCTGAATATTATTAATCATTCAGTCCATGTACACATATTGATGCGCAGGAAAAGTCATTCAGGCGACGACTGAAAGTGGACGTCCTCCACAGAATAACTAACTTTGATATGACTAATACAATTTGCAGCATTTTATGAATGGAAGGTGACGTTTAATTGAAATAAAATGCTTAGAGTTCAACACATTGGCAAAGTGTAAAGAAAGTGATAAATTGGAAGAAAGTAATAGTAAATTGATGGGTATTGGGTGCCGAAATAGTGTTTGTTTAAATTGAAGTGATGTACTACTGTGGACAACAGTTTCCGGACGCGAGTTCTAGGACAAACGTTTATTGCAGCTCCACCTGGGTAAAACTAGTTGCTTGACGTTGTGAAGAGAGAAAGGAGCATTTAGGCCTTTAATGCCTTCATACAATATCGGGCGTCTGGGTAGCGAGGGGGAGCTACAATAAACGTTTTTTCCTAGAACTCCCGTCGCGGAAAGTTCTGTCCGCAGAAGTACGTGAATTTTTAGTCTTCAAAAATAAGGCGTTCCGCAAAGATATTCACGAAAACTGAGCAGACTGCTTACTATAGTTAGTACGAACTTTTGGCAGAAGTAAATTGTTGTTAGAAGCAAATCTGAATTGCTAGGAATTCGCGGGATGGAGGATAGGAACTGTAATTGGTTCTTGATGAGCTTTAAGAGAAAAATACCCAAATGAAATTTAATCAGCTCTGTAACTGCTAGGATATCATTCGCATCGGATAGAGATCTAGCATTAACAAAACACGGACTTGCTGTAATAATTATTAAGGCTATATTCTGAATTACCAGTGTAGAAGCAATGTGAGGGCAGTCCGTATTTCCCCAACATGCTCAGCCGTGCGTGATATGGCAGTAAATAAACGACTGATACAATGCGATCAAAGTGTTAAAGATAAAGTAAGGGCATGTTTCGATAAAATTCGTATGCCAGGCGGCATTTTCTTATTTACGTAAGCAATATGATCGTGACACTTCAGGTCGTTATCGAGTTCAGCACCAAGGAACACACAACTGTTAAATGGTAATATGTTTTGGCTAGCAATAGTCATAGGTAGAATAAACGCTAACGTTTGCTCCTGAGATATTAATACCGTGTTTTGTTTTGATTTTGGGGGTTTAATATGAAGCATGTGTTGTTATACTACCGAATGACAATTATATCGGAGATAAGAATGGTAGCGTAGTCTGCATATAAAATACACTTTGAGGATGACAGATAATTGTCTAGGTCGCTAATATACATCAGAAACTAAACGTGTACCAAGGATAGATCCTTGAGGCACAGCTGTATTAATAATTTATGGCAAGTAAGGATAAAGGGCACCGTATCTCTTAGCTAGTCTGCCTAGAAACGTGTACCACGTCCTGAGGACAAGATCCATTACGGCGAGCGCTCGGTTCAACATTCAATTGAATACATTTTGCATAAGTTGTCAGGCTTTTCTGTGCTCCCAGGAATGGAGCGATCATCGATGTGATCACGAGTGAGCATCAGTGAACACCAAAAGGAATCATCATGAATCAGGTTGTATTCGTCGAATCATCAGTTTATGTTAAACAGACAGCCCTGTCATGTCCGTGTATGAATGATGGACATGCTTGAGATATGCTTGCGCGATTAAGGCTTACGTTTTTTCTTCTTCGACTATTTCCTCTCTCTTCTCCTTTAGTTCACGTTGCGACATAGCTGTTCGCACACCGTCTTCTGCGCGCTTTATTCCCTGTGCAGCGAACTCTAAAATAGATGCTCCGTATCGCTTCGATGTCGATGCTTTGCCTCTTCTCGCTTGTGGTTAAAGTTTGTCTGACGCTGACATCGCATTCGAAACACCCTCACGTACCAGTCAGGGATTCAACTCCGGTGGGTGTTATTGTTTTCTTTCTCTTAATCTCACCAGCTTAAAGCCATTTTTGTTTTCTTTTTTATTTCTATGACGAGTTTAAATTGAGGCGAATAAACCTATAGGGCACGTATACCAAAACGATAGGCCGCCTGCCTTTTTGTTTCGTTATAATTTGCCTCTCTGCTTTTTCGTTTAGGTTCAAGCCTCATTCTCACGAATGCACGCGTCGTAGAAACAAGAGAGGAAAATACAAGCGAGAGAACCGACAAAGCGAGTATGGGGGAAAAAAGATAAGAATAAATAACCCTCGAAATGTTGCCATTGTTTCATGCATATAGTGTCCGGTTTAGCCAGCGAAAAACTTTGTCCTTGGGAAAAAAATAAACTTTTGCAAAGGACAGTGCGAGCTTTGGTTTCCAGTGGGCTGCACCTCGGCTTTAGTTGGCTGCAGGCATATTCCTCAGGAAATGCGCCTATGCTCCTCGATTTTACTCACCGGCTGTTTTCTTTTTCCTTCCAGATTTTTAAAGGACACAGGGCTCTCCATCTGCGTTTCTGCTTGAGCGGCCCATGAGGCCCAGAAATTGTAGATTGAGGAATCTGGCGCAAGCAAAAATACATTGAAGGTACGCAAATGTTGAAACTAGCAACGGGAGTGGAGACTGCAGGTTTTGCAACTCAGCTGAAGAAATGGTAGACGGTCACTCGGCAAAGCGAAATGGAGAAGCATATGTGGGGAGGGCAGGGTACTCATGCGAAGCCGAAAGCGGTGTTTCTTTCTAGTTGTGGGTGCATATCTTTTTTATGGATTCTATTTTCTGCAGGCAGCAGTCACCGGACCATTCTCGGGCACTTTTTGGGAGCCTAGTTTAGCTAGGCACATGTTCGCATTTTTCGTTTCATGTTTGCATCTGTGTCTTCTTGCTTTTGCATAATGATAACTTTCGCATTGGTCACTGTATTATTACTTCTTTTTTGCCCTCAGTTTTTCTGGTGAAGTACCTGGGCTCCCTGTTGGCAGCGGCGCACTTTTTTATGCATTTGAGGCGTCGCTGCATAAAGTAGCATTTCTTTGCGAGACCGTGCGGAAGGTGGTTCCCGTAGAGGGAGGATAATGAGGCGTTAGCGGAAGACTCGCTAATAGGAGGGCGGTTATCGTGGAAGGAAGAGGGTATGGCGAGAGCATAGAAAACCTTAACGGAGGGTAGTTACTGTGTGAGGAGGAATGAATGAACCACCCTGAGGCTAGTTACTCTGAAAGGAGGAGGAGGGTTACTGTGGTGGGAGGAGGGTTTAACGAGAGCGTGGAGGTGGCTACCATGGCAACCATCAGGAGGGTTGTTACAGTAGCAGGAAGGTTTGGTTTAGTTTGCTTTATGTAGACTAACACTCCAAAGTGACTAAGGCTATGAGGGACGCCGTAGTGGAGGGCTACGGAAAATTTCGACCATTTAGCGTTATTTAACGTGCACTGACGTCGCACAATACACGGCCGCCTAACGTTTTTGAAGTTGAGATGAGGTCTAGGTTTTTGAGGTAAAATGCCCACTTCTTCTAGCAACATCCTGCTCTAAGGGTATCAAGCCCAGGAGTCTAGAATATCAGTTTTAATGTTGAGGAAACTGCGGAATACGGCAAGGTTCTGTTATCGAAATATTGATCGTAATGATTCATTTTTTCTATTCGTAGCCAAAACTTTCTTTTAAATTTTGTCCATCACTCGCATCAAGTAGCTAAGACTACCATATAAAGCCAATGGGGAACGTTTTTGATGTTAGCAAAACATTTAATAGCAAACAAAAATGCAATCCTGCCGGCAGGACATAGGCAGATATATTGATTGTTCTATAGAATCTTGTTGTATGTGAAAAAATGCGCTCATATACAATTTCTGGATATGTTTCGGGTAAAATGGTCGCCGTGATATTAAATCAATCTTTCCGCAGAGTACAGGTCGTGCAGGTCAGGCATAGACGCCGAAACGCATTGCAGGAGATGGTAATGTACACAACGATAACTCTGAATAAATGAAACAAGCAGGAAAAAATTTGTGATTCGTCCAGTAAACAGTTTATAGTAGAACATGCCATATGCATATAGTCACTTAAATAATTAGCCGAATAAAGATCATTTTATGCATCGCGAAATGACGTTCATTTAACGTAAAGTGAATTTTGCCGCAAATTGTGTCTCGAAGAAACCCGACTTATCGAACTTGTTTCTGAATAGCTCGACTGGCAGTAGTATTTGAGCAAGAAAAATATATTTCTCTAATTTTTCCGCTGAGTTCAGAGAACGAGCCCCGAAAACAAAGGGTTCTTTATAATATAATAGCCATTACGTTCCCCATGAACTAGGTGTGCTGAATTTGATAATGAAGAAGCCATTACGTTCGCCAAGCACCAGCTGAGCAGGATTTGCGAATTAAGTAAAAAAGGAGTTGAAAATGTGTTAATGTACTAAAAAATGGCGTGAAGTGACGCAAAAAAAAAAGTCTTGAGCAGTTCGGCGAGGAAATTACGGTTCCGGGCAGCATAAAACCTCACGAATGATCTTGAAAAGAGTGGTCTCCTTTACCAAAGAAGTAATACTAGTAATACCATCGCTTGACATCGCAGCTGTAGTGTTATGCACGTGTCGGTGGCGTGCCGCCCATAAATCAGAGAGGAGAATATTAAAAGCCTTAGTCGAATGGAGCTGTGATGTCCAACGGGAAACTAGGGGTGGGAAATGGGAGGCGTGGGGAAGACGCTGAACGGAGATTGAGACGAAGACGGCAGCCCTTTTGGAATTTAGGCCCTAGTCATGAGTACCAACCGGCTCAATCTTCCTTGCATGCTCACCCCCTTTCTTCTAGAAAGCGTTCCTAATCCGGGCCCACTGCATTTTCTTCGGTCCGTGGATTTCTTTTTTTCTTCTTTAAGTGTATAAGCTACGCTTTGATCTTTGAGCTCACTCGGTGAAGAAATAAATTGTGTATTTTCACCAAACCATTTGCTATGAACGCTCCACTTCCATGCACTTCCCATCCGTCAAATTCCCTCTATTGCATTTTTCGCCGTTAAATTTCATTAGACAGAGCAGGCTTTCAGGAGGTTGTCAACTCTCTGCAAAGTCGCTCCTCTTCGCGTATTCGCTACCGAAAAGCTTAAAAACTAATCACACAATTTCTTCATTTTTAATTTTTTTTTTCTGGCAGCTCAGAGTGTAGAAGACTGTCCATGCGATTGGAAAACTGGAAGCAGATACCAGTCTTTCAATGAGGTAACAAAAAGTCCACAAAGAACTACCGCGTGTTTCTACTCTAATACCTTGCCACACGTCAGAGTATCGTAATTTTTCTTTGAAATTAATGCAGCAGTTTTCCCATTTAAAACTATTTCCTTGGGTTGGGAATAACATGAAAAAACTTTTCTGTAAGCATAGAGAGGCTGCGATTTCAGCGGAAAAAAATTCACTTTGGGATAGCGCCCCACCGTTTACTCCGACGTAGGCATCCCTGCTTTTGACTGCATTGGCGCCAAAAGTACGCACGAACAGCTGCTGACAAAAATGTCAGGAAAGGAAAAATAGGTTTATTTACCGCCGTCTTTTATCAATGTTCTTTTCGCTGCTCTCGGGCTGCCTCTGTTAACAAGAGAACAGAAGTACAGTTGAATCGGGCTATAACGAAGTTGAAGTGGCCCTGTGATTACTTCGTTATAGTCGTAGCTTCGCTATAGCCCGTGATGACCGAGCTTACAAAGGGAATCGTCATTCTTTCGTTATAGCCATTATTTCGTTATAAACTGTTTCGCTATAACGAGGTTCGACTAGTAAGTAAAAATATAGGTCTGGATGTTTGTTTCGTGTCGCTGGACCAAAAAGTGAATGCCTGCCAGAAAGAGACCTTTAACTCGCTGCTTTTTCTCCTCTTCGCCAGTCTTATTGTCTGTTTCATCACTTCAGAACTCAATACACGAGATTACTTCATCTTCGAAACTTTTTAAAACATTTGGATAAGGTATATAACTGTGTGTTTTTGCTGCGCGGCCTTTATCTGCTTTGCTCTTTTTGTTCTTCACCAACCGGACCAAAAAGTTCACATCCAGGAGCGCAGTGGTGCGTCCTACCACGCCGAATCTCATTCGTTTTCACCGGTACGGCTGGTGAGCGCTGGAGCTCTTGAGGACGTCCACCTGCCCCGATTAAACGTGGGCTGTGGAGGATGCGGGTGGATAGGACATTTATCTTGGAGCAAGGTAATTACGATGGCGCGTACGCAGCCGCGGAAAATTCAGGCGTAGACTGGAACGTTAAAAATGGCGCTCTAAGCTGCTTGATTAATTTTGTCGGCGATGGTATCCGAGTGGGTGTAGGCTCTTCAATGTTCCTGTGCCGCCCTCTAGTCGCAAGAGTAAATATTTTTTCCACACTTCGCTAAATCTGCGGGGTCCGACTTATCCCGCATGCGCTCATATTCTGAACAGCGAACGTTGAGCTTGCTTCAGAAACTTCATAAATGGTTGGTTGAGGATATTAACCAGCCTGCAAGCTGGCAAACCACAGAGATCTTGGCGTGTCTGCTTCGCAACAGGCATTTTCCCGGGGGGGGGGAGGGGGAGGTTCCAGGTCCCAGAAGTATGCACGAAAAACTCTGCTTCATTATTTGAATAGTTGCTTTATTACACGAGCAACCATTATTCATTATGTCACTTAGTCCCGGGTGTGAAATTAACATAAAAGAACAATACTCTGATGGTGTAAGGAAGCGAACCTGCAATAAGCAAGAATGCCTCGCATGCTTTTATCAAAGCTCTCCTTAATCTAGTTCGTCTCCGCCGATGCGAATGATAACAGATGGAAAGACAGCGGCATTACAAATAAGCTGCTGAAAATGTACCCGCAACTTATGTACCCGCAACTTTCTACTGAAACTTCTTGAAGAAAATTATGTGGCGGCCAACTCTGCCGCCGACCAGCGTGCGCTGTGAGCGAGATTCTCCAGGAGAATGTGAGCGTCCAAAGAGTCATGCTAGACAATTTTCTGGATATTTATTTTTTTCCTGTATTTAAACATTAGTTAAGAGAGAAGGTGACTTTACTAGGCTACAACTTAGAGCAGAGACGCAATCACTTGGCTGCATCAGACCCTTAACGGGTTTAATAGTGCTCTGAAAAGGAATGAAATGACACTGATCTCTAAACGTAAGAACAAGAAGTGTTCGAATTGAACCGTCGCAGTGCTGACACCATCAACAGGACTTTCCTGGCGGGGTTTTCAAAAGAGGAGGAATAGAAGATTTGTCTGAAAAACTAGAATGTTGTTCGATCAAGGACACCTTGGGGATCTATAATACTACGCAAGAAAAAACAAGTTACCGCGGTTACGCTACTGCTTAAGACGAACAATTCAGTGGAAAGCTCTCCCAGCAACGGCGTTCCTTCTGCTGTTCCACTTTGCGAGCACGATTTTCATCCGTTAGCACACATTTAGGTGGTACGAAATTATTTAGCGGACGTGTTTGACCTGCTAATTGCTGCTTGACGTTTAATTAAGTGTATTAAACTTATGTAGCGACATATGAAAGGTCCACTCAATGCTTGAAACTTTCACCTGCGGTATTAAAAAGCCCCAAACGACTTGCGTGCACATCGAAGCCCACGCTAATGACTCAACATAAGGATCATGAGCTCGAAAACTGTCTACACTGGTGGACAGTCGCACGCGATGTGAGCTGATTTTTTTAAAACTGTATTCATAAATTCAGGTACTGTTCATTAATCTAATCGACATCATACAACATTTCTTGAAGGGTCTGTTTGTTTCATCCCCATAGCGCAGTTCAGAGAGGAAAACGTTCACTTTTGTTCAAGGAGTAGCCGCGAGATTTCGAAAGATGTGAGCCTTGTGAAATAATGAGCTACTTACTATATGTCGAAGCAGAATAAGTCCGCAGGAACGGGGAAAATTCATAGCGAATTCCCATTCAATAACTAAAATAAATTTCCTCCGCGGTTAAGGTCAGCGAGCGTACAACTTGTCACCATAGTTATACCATAGTCTCGCGTTCATTCGTGCATGTCCTGTTAGCGTTTGTGCGGCCATTGCTTTGCGCATGCGCATAGGGCCAGAGGAAAAGAACAAGTGCAGCTGGTTTCGGAACGCGAGCGTCGTAGGACAAATCCGACCGGCCGAGGGCACGCCACTCGAAAAGTGCCGTCTTGGGAACGACTCCTTACCCATAGTGCATTGGGCGCGGCACGAACGACATTCCTACGTCCAGAAAAAGGCGCCGCCTCCATAACATTCCCACTCTCCAGTGCAATAAGGGAATTCGTATCGATCCAACAGCGTGTTCCACCCTCTTCGCTCCTTAATACCTATCCCTATCTCTTTTATTTCGTTCCGAACAGGTCTACTAGGTAGACGGGGAAAGGAAGGAAAGGATAAGTGAGAAGAGAAAGGCGGGGTGAGCACTAAACGCTAGTTGGTCATGAAGTTCCAGCATAGCGAACGTGCCTCTAGCACAGCCGTGTGCGTTTTAGTACGCCGTATGGACGGAACAGCTGAGCTTAAATTAAGTTCCTGCAGATCCTCCCTACCCCGCCGCGGTGGCTCAGTGGTTAGGGCGCTCGACTACTGATCCGGAGTTCCCGGGTTCGAACCCGACCGCGGCGGCTGCGTTTTTATGGAGGAAAAACGCTAATGCGCCCTTGTGCTGTGCGATGTCAGTGCACGTTAAAGATTCTCAGGTGGTCGAAATTATTGCGGAGCCCTCCACTACGGCACCTCTCTGTTCCTTTCTTCTTTCATTCCCTTCCTTATCCCTTCCCTTACAGCGCGGTTCAGGTGTCCAACGATATATGAGACAAATACTGCGCCACTTCCTTTCCCCAAAAAACCAATTATTATTATTATTATTATTATCATTATTATTATTATTATTATTATTATTATTATTATTATTATTATTATTATTATTATTATTATTATTATTATTATTATTATTATTATTATTATTATTATTATTATTATTATTATTATTATTATTATTATTATTATTATTATTATTATTATTATTATTATTATTATTATTGTTTCGGAATGAATGGAAAGTGGTAAGCAATTGTCCAAGGAAGCACTTATGAGGAGAGAATTCCTGTGATAATCCGTAACAAGATATAGAAACATGAAACGTGGATAGGGAGAACTGCGTCTGTGAAAAAAAAAACAACACGATTTGTTTAATAGAGAAAGTAGAAGGGTACTCATGTTACCAACTTTCTGAATTTTACTCAGAAATGACACTAATGTCGTTCAACATAAAAATAACACATCGTGAGCCGCCACTGTTTTTGCTTCGTTCTTTAACATTTACACTGTTTACTTTTAAATTTGCTGCTTAAGACAATGAAGAACTGGGAATGAATATCGAGGACGCTGTTAAACAGCCGTTAGAGCTCGATGGTTGAAAGTACCAAAGGTTGGAAATAAAGGTTACGCAGCAGCTCAGACTGGGGGCAAAAAATAAGGCGCAAGGAAGTTTTTCTGAAGAATCAAAGGAACGGCACGTGGTACGATGAAAAGTTGGGCGTGTTGTGAGGGTTTCATATTTGAAGAAGAGTAAAAAAATCTGCCTAAGCAGGGTAGACTAAACACACACACATACACACACTTGTGGTGGGCCGTACCTCTTCTAGAGTCATTGTTGGTCGCATTTTTTTCAAAGGTTAATGCTCTGGCTAGACGAGCCAAGCCAAAATAGGGGCCAGATGAGTAGATCCTGCTCACCTGCGGGCTATTTCTCGAAGTTTCCCACTAAGAGTACTTAGTTTAGGGACAAGTTTGAAATATTCGTTCAGTGCGTGCCCTTTTGCAACGATAATTGTGTATTGAAGTTACCTTCAGGTAAGTAGCACCACTCTCGGTGCAATAGGTCGGAACTGGAAACTCCCGAGTACTTGTGCTGGCTAATGAGAATATTATGCGGGTGGGCCAGTGAGAGAGCGCTCCTTAGCGTATGCTATGCGTAATCACGTGAGCGAGATACGCCTCGCAGTGGACCCTCTCGCGTAGAGGTGAAGTTGGGGCGATTAGCGCTAGTCGCACAACAACTTCACTCTGATAGAAGGAAGTTACAGAATATTTTTTTCAGCGCAGCTAGCTCTTAATGGTTTATTTGCCCCGGTTGAGCGACTTGGTAGTATATAGCAGACCACGTGACAACTCGCACATCACGTTATCACGAACCGATCCCATGGTTCACACAGCGCTTCTGATTAGTTGTCAGAGTAGTGACGCCATTGGTCGCGTGACTAATACAACTCTTCTGATTGGGTCTCAGCAACATGACTTCATCACTCACGTGACCTATTTAACAATCATGGTTCGCTGTCAGAAAAATCTCGATGAAATAAAAAAGTTAAGCTAGATAGTGTGCCCGAGGTCTTATTTAAATCTCTTGAATACTTCGATTAGAATAAAAAATGCATAATCATTCAGTCCCAGAAACCTGGCACAACAGCACGAATATCGTAATCATCTTGCGAGTTTTTTTATTGCAATTATGCTTCTGTTACTGGTTATTAAATTAATGGCGGCAAGGCGATTTGCTGGGATTAACAGCGGCCGATATTTTCAGTTATTTTCCTTGACAACTATAGTTTCCACGTGATATCATTTATTTGGTACTGTGGCAGCGAAAAGAAACGCCTTTAGCACATTATTGCGACTGCCGCACTAGGTAGTTGTCTGGCGGAAACAGTTTGCTCCTTGCACATCTTTAAAATAAAGAAGAAAAGGAAACAATACGTTCAGGAGTGGCACAAACACATGCGTCTTGTTTCTCTTCGACTCCTCTCTAACCGTGCCGTGAGCCGTAAGGCTTGCAGAACGAACAACTTCTCAAAAGAACTCGCGAAAATATAACTAAAGCAATAGCCGTGAATCAGAAGACAGGCATACAAAGCTGCGGGCGGTGCTTGAAGGACTGCTGGGAGACAAGCACACGTACTAAAGCTTCACCTAGCTCACACGGCTAACACGGCGGACGTGATTTCACAACGGAAAATAAAGGAACAGAACGCTCCGTACTGGCAGCATACAGAAATGGGGAAGAGCGCCAGGAAACAAGGCATGCGAGAAGAAGCCATTCTTTGCACGAGACGCGAGTAGGATCTTGTGGCCTGCGAGTAATCTATCACGTTGGCATGACACGCCTCTGGTAGGAAAACAGAGCCTCGGGCCTCGGCCACACCTCAGCTGGGAAAAACGCTTTCTCTGCATGGGAGTAGACGTGTCTCAGCACAACGGCACACAAATCGACCTTCCTGCTTTTTCCCCATCCGATCATCCATACTTGTATTTTGTTCTCGCACCCATTCATCTACTCCTTTTTTACTATATTTATTTGGGCGCCTTGCTAGCATAGCGTAACATATTTTTATGAACTATGAGATTCTTTCAATATTCGTGTTATGTTCTTGTAAACACCTATTTGGCTAAAAATCTCACTTCAAACACCGCAATAATTTCTTCATTTAAGGTTTACAACCAAAGAAAACATCAGCTGCCTTGACACAACCCGGATAATAGTTCAATATAGTAAATTGCCGGGCTAGTTGGTTCATTATGCGCAGTGGTGGAACCAGCGAAACTGACGCAGACAAGAACAGTGAGGCACGCACACAAATCCGCTGGTTCCAGCTTGTGTTGTGTGCGTGCCTCCTTGTTCTTGTCTGCGACAGTTTCGCTGGTTCCACCACTGAACACGGATAAACTCGGGTAAATAAAAGCACACAATTGCGAAATATTTAGGAGAGAACATCGGTCCTTGAGAGTTTCTTTTTGTGGTACACATGCGATTTTTTTTATTCGTTGCTTTTGGCCCTTCTTTGTACTTCGCATTACCAATGATTATTTGCGACTTTTAATCATAACACATGAATTTTTTTGTTATTTATTCAGAGTATGTAAATGTGACCTTTAGGTTGCTTCAACTGATAACACTGTCAAGAATTATTGTAGTATTTCGCTTAAGTTATGTATTACTGTGTAGGTAAAAGATATAAGCTCTCTTCGTTAGCATTTGTAATCTTATGTGATACTGTGTAACCCACGTCTTCCTTCTGCGCTGTCAACATCTACGTGAGTCGGGAGCTTTTGCAAGCTGTTTCCAGTTAGTTTTTTCCCCGGCTTTTTCTTTGTAAAAAAAAAAAGCTACAACTTCATTTTTGAACTTGAACATTTTACGATTTTTGTAAAGGTCTTCCTTAAAGTAGGCCTTTTATTAAGTCTTTGAGAGGGTATATAGTGTGCAGCTCGAGTCTTTCATAAGAGCTTTTAAGAATGTGCAATATTGAATGGGAAGACTTGAATGGGCAGCGTATTGGAGTTTTTTGTAGCGCTATATAGTCTAAACTACGACTTTCTTGAACTTGAAGTTTCTTACCACCTAACCTTCTTTGGCGCTTCAAAAGTAAAGTGCATATAATCAAAATTTTCAGTGAAGATTTGCGTTGGGATTCTGGGTAGCGCCATTATAGACAGAAGCACTAAGTTTTTGAACACAGTTTTTTTTTTGTAATTCAGTATCTTCATTATTCAAGAAGCTTTTTACTCGGGCCGAAAGCTTCATCGGGGGCTTTCTGCCGCAATACATGCAGCATCTTGTCAGAAACAACTACGACATGAAGCGTTTGTTGTGTTTTCCGTCTTGAAGTTTCCATGTAAAGTTTGAGTGTTATTTAGAAACCGTTCGTGGGTTCTAAGTTAAGCACCGCCTTTATATTTCATTACATGCAATTACATGAAACATAAAGTTTCTTTTATTCACGTATTTAACGAAGCCTGCAGTTCATGCTTCTCGTCCGCATGATTGAAAAGAGACGTGGAAGTTCTAATCAGCGAGCTAATGCGGTGCCTTTACCGATGCTTCCTCTTGGTCTGTTCAGTGGTTTTAAAGGAAAAGCCGGTCCCGTCTAGGTGTCTCGCTGCCAATAAGATCACAGCCTGCTTTTTCGAAAAGTGTGCTAAGTTCGTGTATTCGGAGTGCTGACGCACTCCACACTGGAGGTGGTAAGCAAGTCGAGTTAGCATGGAATCATGAGCCACCACCCTCATGGAGCGCTACAAAAACTATTGAAGTGAAGAGCCTTTTCTTTATACTGTTTTGATCCTATTTTTGTTTTCACGCCTTTCTTTATTTATCTCTTTGCGCCTTTCTTTCCTTCTCTCTGGATATCTGTGCGTTAATATGAGACAAGCATGTCGTGCAGTCGAAAAACAATAAAATTAAATTCTGCTGGCCGGAAAGACAATTTCTCTACTTATACATCCAGAGAGTAGTCTCATTGCATCCTTCCTTTCCTCTAGCGTCAAGCCCACGTAATACATCCAGAGAGTAGTCTCATTGCATCCTTCCTTTCCTCTAGCGTCAAGCCCACGTAGGTGAAGGTACATGAAGAAAAGAAATAGCCCAATCGAGAGTTCTGAATAACAGCATATCACGCATTTTGTGTCTTTATATTTATATTTTCATTCCTTGTTTCATAAACCGTGCACGAACGCCTTTCTTAGCTCATTATTACATGCGACATTTGTCAACTACTGCATTTTGTTCCTTTCTCTTTTATCTGATTTCCTTTGCTGCTGCTTTTTTTTTCAACTTTCTAGCACGAGGACAAATGTCCTTCTTCCTTACCCATTAGTGGCGCGTTCGGCCGTTTATAAGAACAACAATTGGAGTGCGATGAATGCGGTGGAATTTGTTATTTGTAGTATATTAGCAGGGGCTCTGGAACCTTTTTTGAAGGAGGAGTGGGGGGATTTGAAATTTGTTTTATTTATTTATAATTCAAGTTTCAATTAATAATTTGCAAAATTTTATTCGTTTTTTATAATTTTCTCTTAGTTTTCACGATTCAAAGGTGTATTTGTTAATGCATACAAAGCCCAAATTGAAATGGGCAGCTTTATAAATATGTATGCACGAGGAGGGATAGCATTCATTGGAAAAGTGTCCTTGCAGTCTGTGTTAAGTCCTGAACATGTTCGTTAACTGAGGCCAGTCAATCAACGACTTCTGTTGGGACAGGGTTGGTTGAGGTTACTCAAACGAAATCCTTTACGAATGGCTACGAAGCCAACTATCTCAGGCCCACTGAGCTTTACATTAATAACATCCTTGAATTGAAGCCTTTGTCAGACATCTGATCTGAATGCAAGCAGTAGGAGAAGAAAGAGGGGGGGGGGGCTGCTTTCTTTGGAGAAATGTATAGAGAAATGTTGCGGGAGGGGGGGGGGGGGGGGCTCGACCGCCTCATTTTGCCCCCCCCCCCCCTCCCCACCTCATTTGTTTCAGAGTTCCTGTACAATAGTGACCTTTTTTCCACAACAACCCTGCATTTTTGTCACGTAGTTGGGGCACACCTTAATGTTGCCGTTTCTGTAATTGTTCTTGTTTACAACCTTAGACTTTCTTTATCCACTAGTCATTGCCATTCATCCATCGCAATTCTTTGTGTGGGCTTTATTTATGGCCTTCTCTACAGCCTTGTGATATTTTCGTGGTTGTCTTTCTATTCTCCTTAGTAGGCAGATCGACCGAACTTAAGCCATAGTTGCGAGCGCCTCTTTTCTCTTCCCGTCAGTCCCAGAGATTTCCTGCCGCTATGGTGTTTCATGTATACCGGAACTGTTTGTGTCGCGTTCCTTCGGTAGACTCTGCTCAATTTCACAACCTTCGTCTAAAGCTTGAACATCATGCTCAGTTTCGAAAAATAACGATGCTGGTCTTCGCGTCACATTATCTCTGTTGACAGAGTGAACAAAATATTAGCGGCAGAAAAGTTTCGTTTTCCCAGTAACAAAAAAAAAAAGAACGCTTCAGTACCCACGGTTGACCGCTCGTACGACGACTGAGGTACAAAATAGCAGGCAGTGCACTCTGGAACACCAAACAACATTGTTGTTTGCAGGATTTTATTTTTCCAATACGATGTGCCGTGTTTACAAACCACCCAGGAGCATCTCTGCTTCCAGTGAAACTATATAAGCTCTGGGAGCCGTGCGCCGAGTGCTCAGGCAAACAAAGGAAGGTTTCTAGTCTAAGCGCATTCGCTCCGGGGTACGAAAGGACGTCGAAATAAAGCCCCGATCAAACAATCGCGAACGTAGCGAGGGGAGTTAAGCGGATATCGCAGGGCGTTTCATGACCGCCTGAGGACTCATCGCGACAGCGTACAGCAGAACTGCGAAGCGCCAGATTAGGTTGCTTTTTCCTTTTCTTATTCTGTTTAATACCACGCGTAAAGGCGAAGCGAGAAAGTTGAACTGGAAAAAAAAATATTTGAAAAGGAGGAAAATTCCCCTATAAAAGACTCATAAGATAATAAAGATTTCGACAGCCACTAGGAGCGCCATAAAACTACATAGCTATTCACAGCCGAGCTTAGCACAGCTACTTTATAGTAGTCGGCTGGAGCGCTCTCTTCGCTTCGTGTCACTTTGTTTCTTCATGCCGCTGACGCTTGGATGTTGCAAAGTAAGACTCTACGTATTGCCCGAAGTCTAATGTGTTTTATGCCGCTCACAGAGACAGGCACTGTCGTCTCTTCGAAGGGGAAGGGGGAAAGTTGACGGTGGCTACGGTTCTTACGACACGTCGAGGGAGAGAGCAAAAAAAGCTTGCGAACTTTGAAACTTCTTTTTTACTTTATTTTCAAGCAGTGAATAACACATTCGTTCCGGATATTGCCCCCGAGATCAGGAAATTAGCGAGTTTTAGCACGTCTTCCAAACTCGCTCGTACAGGGGGCGACTAAACCAACAAGTGAGAACTCCTGCGTGTGTTGCTGCTTTGTGCAGTAAGCTGGTTTGGATGATATTAGGCACAAATACAACCCGCACAAAGAAGAAAAGATTGAACGCTACTGGAAGGATCACAAGGAAGTACACTTAAAAAAAAAAACAGGTCCCTGCGCGGCCGCGTTGTCGCGCAGCAATGCCCTGTCAAAATAAACCCGCTCTGGGGTCATTTGTATTCTCAAACCTGCTGCTCGCTGCACTTTGTCTCTAGTCCTCTTTTTCTTTCTTCTGTCGACTGTGGCGCCTCCTATGATTTCTCAACTTTGTTAACCTGGTCTCGGTTTTATTTAGCTGGGACGCTGTTCTCGCCAGGCCCTCTGTCGTGAAGAAATTGGCGTCTTTAAGTGGAAGGCACTCGAGGCGATGCTGAAGCTGTTGATGTGTCGAAGCCCGGGTGCTTTTTTTCTGCTACATTTAACTAGAGCGAACTAAAGCTGGCAGTAAACCGTGAAGTGCACTTACGAGGCTTGCTGACGGCAGGCTCAGAGTTCAAGAAACGCGTGTTGCTCCGGGGCTTCAATCCCATGCTGATCTTGACTAAAAGAAAGCGTTTTCGCGAAACTCAGGACTTGTTTGTATCTTTCTCGCGATGTTTTCGTGATGACAAAGGTGATAAGCTTCGTACCTTCATCCAATTTCAAATAGTATAGAGTTCACAGGCGCGACATCAACGTATCCCTGCTAGCTTGGTTTTTGTCGTATTCGCTCGGAGATCAACTGGAAATACTATACGGAGGGAAAGGCAATGAAATTTCGGTGCAATGGGTGCAAGGACTATTTCTTAATTTTCCTTTCAACTTTTACTGCCATAACACAAATTTAATAATGGCCGCGTTTGTGCGAATTGGTTTTCTATGCTGAACGTAAAAGCGCAAAAAGGCAAGTGTACAGAATAAGACAAACCTGGTCCTTGTGTCCTTGTCTTTTCGCGCTTTTACGTTCAACACAAATTTACACAGACTAGAAGGAATTTCTGCGGCTTACTTGACATTTTACTGCACGTATTTATTTTTCAACACCAGTTCTTTATCGAAGTTGTCGTCGCTAATCTTTTCACATTTCCTACCTAAAAGATCAGCACCTACACTAAACACACCAAATGTCCGCGCTGGAGGGAAAGGTGGTAGCACAACGTATGAGCGCCTTCTACAACAGCTAGTAGTTAGCAAGGCTTCGAGCCCAGTGTTGAATACCTCTGTGAATCGCCCTGCTTCTCTGTTGCTCCATGCTTTGTGTGAAAGCTTCCGAGGTGGGTGAAGTGGGAGGCAAGGTGCGGCGTAACCTGCCAGGACGGGGTAGGTCCTGTACGGAGCAGTCATGTGATTTTTCTCGCGACGAGAACCGTCGTTGAAGACAGCGGTGACAACGGACCGCACAACGGACCACAGCCGTTCATTGTCGCTCTGTCCAGAAGAAAAAATTCCCGTTAGCACTAGTTTTTGCCATCAGGTTAAGGTTCTCAAAGCTGTACCGCTCGTCACAACTTGTTTTAGTGAAAGAAGTTACTGATTTAGCGGTAACCAGTTACAAAAAATAGTCATAGAATCACCCGGAATGTCGTCGTTAGAAAACTGGGATAGAATAATTAAAAAAATTACAAGAAAACGTAATTGATTGCAAGTAAACAAAAAAGAGATTTTTCGTTTATTTTTCTACTCAAGTTGAAAATGAATTTTGGATATAATGCGCCTAGAGAAAAATGGGTTTGTAAACATGAAAAAGTGTGCTTGTCACTCATGAGTATCCAGTAGTCATTAAACGAATCCTCAAAACGTGTTCCTTTTATATTTGAAAAGCCTGCACACTCGGGGACAAAAGTCTATGGACCGCGTTTTATAGCTGCTTATTTGCTGCTGGCTGGAGGCACTCTTTTGGAGGTGAAAGAACGGGATTTCGACTTTCACCTCCCCAGGTGTGGTCTCCAGCCGGCGGCTAATAACAGAACTATCGGTTTCATTTACGGAATGAGCGGTCCTGAGACTTTGTCCCCGATTGTATGTACAGGAGCAACAAAATAATACAGAGCATGCCTCGACGTTTGAACTTCCCTAAGGCGTTCTGTAGAGAAAACAGGAATTCTTCTTGAGATTATGCGCTGACGAGCTGGGGAAATATGCAATCATATGTGTTATGTACACGGCCCCTGAAATGTGCTTGGGCCACAGGGTCTACTTTCAGCCGTGTAGAAAAACATTCAATGCAAAGGTCAAGCTAAAACTTTTGTAAAACGCGAAACTCCTTGCGCTAGCGCTTCAGGGTCATTTTCTAAGGGTACCGTGAGTGTTCCACAATGCGCCTCAAGAACAAACCCTGCAGTAGAAGACTTTTGACTAAACCTGTACAACCGAATGTTCGCTAGATGGGAGACTGAAATGAGTTTGATTGCCAAAGCGTAATCGGTATTATTATGGCTGCGAGTGTGCTTTACACACCTTCTTCGGCGGGAGAGTTTGGGTGCTCTCATACTCTACTGCTGAAGAAGATTAACATCATCGGCCGGTAGTCCGAGTGTCCATCAGCCTTGAATGTATGCAGGTACTGCTCCCTTTCCTCAGATCGCTGTGCTACCGCGGCTTGTTGTGGGAGTGTCGAAGTTTTATTGCGTTTGTTTGCATGCGGCGCCGTTACTTCGTATATCTCTTTCCTCTCTACCTTTTCCATCTCCTCTAATTTCCCCAGCACTGCGTACACAAGAAGGCTCTTCTAACCTTTTTCTTTTTCAAAGAATTTGTTTTACTCTTCTAATCAACCTCCGACGTTTTCTTTTTCCTCTGCTTCTCACTTTTCTTGCTGCCTGTAACAAAAGAAAATCCGAGAGTTATCGACATTCTAGATCAAGTCAAAACCAGGAGAGTAACCTGGGCCGGAGATACGACGCGAAGACCACAAGACAGCTGGCTTACTATTGTGATGCAGTGAATACGAACAGAAAGACGTAGTTCAAGGTGAAAGAAAATTGTGTGAAGATCGACGTCAGAAAATTTTTTTATGAAAGAGGTGACAGCGATTAAATCGCAATATTCTGCTGTCGGCCCGCCAGATTACGCATTACATACGACCTCCGGCCAACGCGAACACGTTGACGGCAAGGATCGAAGCCAGTACCCTCAGCTCATTTCTTGCTGCAGCCTATCGTGCTACAGCTTAATTACAACAAGGCGAGGACTAACCAATTCAAAAACAAATAAAAATTACGTGTTCCGTCGAACGTTAGATATGCTACCGCCTAACGTTTTGCCGCTTCTTTCATCCGAGTCTACCGCAATTTTCATTTTCACGGTCGTGTTGATGGAACTCCTGTTAACTATGGGGAGCGGCGTCATCGCCTCCCAATTTTTTTCATCGTGAAGCGCTGATCGAATCCCGTTCCCCAAGGTCGAGGCCCAGTTAGCAATAGGCGCCAAGGTCTAAAGCTGGGAAAGGGTTCCGCGGGAAGGGTGGGGGGGGAGGTAGAGAGGATGGCAGGTTCGCGTCCCGGGGTCTGCTTAAAAGCTGCGGTGGGGGTGAGGCGGGGGGAGGGGAGGATATATCTGAAAGGCCAAAAGAACCTGAGAGAAAAAAAAGAGAGTTGCAGTTTTCACGCAACTCAATGGCAGCGCGGTAACGACATGAATTAGTGAGCGGCTGCAGCCCGATAGGCGCACCCGATAAAAGGAGAAAGCGTTAATTAAACGAACGGATCCCCTCAGTCCGGAACGCGCTCTTCTAAAGTCAAGAGAAAGGGCGCGGTAAAGGGCAAAAAAGGAAATATGTGCTTTTATGTCGTGAACTGACTGGAAAAAGTGGGCAGAACTAAGTTACAAAGAGCGCGGAAGAAGAGATCAAGTGAAAGAAAAAGCAATGTAAAAACCAAGGCGATTTTTAGTGAAGGGGTCGTTAATGCGTTGCACCCTGCTGCCATAGGTCAAGTAGTCAGTCCGGGATCCGGTTTATCCGGCTCTGAAATTGTACAGCGCTGTGAATACCTGCGGTGACGTTAGGGTAGTTGCGGGCTATCGCTTTAAGGCTAATGGTACTATCCCCCGACTATCTCCAGTAGTATCTTACTACCGGCCGGTCAAGAGAGCTCTTTTCAAGCAGGAAAAATTCGATTTCCTGCGACGTTGTTCTCTTCTGGTTTTAGCCGGTTCAAGCAAAGACAGATAGAGATAAAAAAATATCAGCAGGGTATTACACCTTGTCATGCCGCAAATCTGGGTAACCAGTATTGGTTGTACCCCCTTTGCCAAAAGTAACCAGGCTGCCCGGTTTGCTTCTCAGTTGTATAGCGGAACAGCTATCCCACCCGACAAGCTATAAATGACTGCGATGTAAGGGTGGCAGGGGTGGATAAGTGGTGGATGCAAGCTCGTAGGTGGGAAGGTGCCCAGGTTTCCTGGATTCGTGCTGACTGCTGCCTCGAGCCTCTCATGTTGCATCTGTAAAGAAACCAACCCCATCCGTAACATTAATTCTTGGAGTCGCTGGGTTTCCTGTCTTGGCTCCACGGGCCCTTCGTCGCATGTGGTGGTTAACTCGCAGCCTTGTAAAGCGCCTTGTCAATTTTTTTTGTTAACCCGAATATCTTTAATACCTACTACTACATTTATAACACCCTGCAGTCTGTATTTACTTTATCTCAGAATCCTGTATAAGGATGCCTGAATATTTTAGCGCGCGATAGTTGTTAATGTGAAAACCTTGTTGTTCATTGCCCTTATGTACTACTTGGTAACCACCCAGTCCCCTCTCTAATGTCCTATGCATGGGCCTTGAGGGAGCTTGAAATAAATAAATAAACTGCTTTGCAACATCTGCTTCCTGAAGCAAGCGCCTCACCGCTCAAGAGACCTAGACCCTGTAAAGTAGGCAAGACAGTTTCTGGCCTCACCGAAGGAAGCCGCGCGCGCTTACCAGCTAATGTTATGAAGGCGTTGAAAACTAGTTAAAACATCATGAGCGAGTCAGTGTGTATAATCGTTGGGACTGGAGAGTCGAGCTGGTGCCATGTTTACTGAGGTAAACCAGAACAACGACGTTTTTTGTAGCGCTACATTACGCTAGCAAATCGAGCCTTCAGTGTGGCACCCCTTGAGCTCCGTGGCGGCGCCGTGGCTGGTCACGTGGTTGGTCACGTGGTGCGGAGCAGCTGCCGGCGGCACGGCGCGTTGGCGAAACCGAGCTGCAACAGCTGTGCTCACGCGCCGTGTAAGGGGGGGGGGGGGGGGGGGGAGTGGGAGAGAGAGTGAATCCACGTCCAGGGACGGAGATGAAGAAGGAACGCCCAGCGAAACGGAGCGGCGAAAGACTGACTACAGTTCGACTGACCGAGTTCCACTCGGCCAGATGTGGCTATCGCGTCACTCAAGGTTTAACCAGAGATAAACCACGGCCTTTTTTTTTTTCTCGCCGGGACTACATTGCCGTGGTTCGAGAATTGTGAAGACGCCCTTGCTGCCTGGAACTCGTTCGGGAAAGGAATCAGAAAGCGCTTAGGGGATTCTTTGCCAGGAAGAAACGGGCTGAGCAGAGCCTTGCCCAGAGAGCCCATGTACCGGGAAACACAAGCACATGGTACATCGAGAAACTGCTAAGACTGCAGCTTGGCCTCCTCAAACGACTTGTGTTGGCGCTATATATTTCTAGACAAGGTGTAGGGCACGCGATTTAGTCAAAAAGAAAAAAAAACGAGATAATAATGAAGCAAAAGATTTAAAAGGAGCTTTCAAGGCAGACATTCAACAAGCTCGAAATTTTTTTAACCGATCTGAATCCTTTGTAGAGCCTTTCTGAAGGAAGTAAACTAAAGCGTCGTACTGAGAACAAGAAACCAGCCGTTCCTTAGACCCACGAAAAAAAAGGAAAAGATAGAGGAAATAATAATAATAATAATAATAATAATAATAATAATAATAATAATAATAATAATAATAATAATAATAATAATAATAATAATAATAATAATAATAATAATAATCAATCTTTATTTTTCGGTGCCCAGGAACCACCCATAGGTCTTGGTGCTGGTACACCATTCACACGCACAAAATGTAAATTTATTTCACTACAAAGGAAGACACTCAGGGGAGGTAATGCAGCAGTCAAGGCGATAGAAAGAAAAGACACATAAACTAGGCGTGACAGCAAGCATGAAGCAAAAAAGCGAAAACAAGAAAACAGCGAGAACAGCGGTAAATGAAAACAGCTAGAACAGGCAACAGACATATAAATAACTAATGAAACAATAAACAAGGAGAATGAACGACCGATAACAGCCAAGTACAGCATATAGCAAAATACAAACAAGAATAAAGCCAATAATAATATGAACGAATATGAAACCTCTGAAATACAAGCTAGAAATACAATCATACACAATAAGAAACGTAATTAATGAACGCGTTACAGACAATCAGGCGTGAGTATACAGTATTAAAGAAATAATATTAATGAAAACAAGTACACGTGATGAACAATTAAGGAGAGAAAAAAACAATATAATACCGGTGCAAACGCACAAGTGTAGTAAAGACAAAATGCATGAAAGGGGAAGTTATGTATGAGAAAAAGAGTGCTCAAAGTGGAACGTCACGGACATCCAATATAAAGGAAGGGAGAGAATTTTCGAATATATCTAGGTGAGGACAAAGAGAATTAAACAACTTTTGCATTCTGTCCAGAGGGGAGAGGGAGTGCAGGAGCGCAGAAACTTGGAATGGTCTGAATTCCCTTATGCTCTTTCGCGGTACACGCAAAAGGATACGCGCTAGGAGCTGAGGGCATAGAATGTGACCATGAAGATGTTTATACAAGAAAATTATATCTGCCCTCACGCGACGGCAGCTAAGAGAAGGAAGCTGCAGTGAGTTACTCCGTCTGGGACGAGAGCTGGAAGTTTTGCAAGAAAACCGATGTTGAAATATGCGTAAAAACTTTAGCTGAACTCTGTCGATTTTTTCACAGTTCGACTGGCAAGTGCCGTTCCAAACAACAGACGCATATTCCAAAAGCGGCAAGCATATGGAGAGGTAGAGCTTTAAGAAAGGAAGCAGGGATCGAAACTCTCTCGAAAGCCTGCAGATGAAGCCGAGTGTACGCATAGCCCGTAGAGCAATGCGTTTTGTAAGAGAGGAGAAGCTGAGGCTACGGTCGAAAAGTACGCCGAGGTCGTTAATTTCATCAACCCTGGGCAGCGGCCTACCATTCACAGAATAAGAGTAGAGAAGACTGCGTTTTACGCGTAAATGAGACAACCTTGGTTTTAGATGAATTGAGAGTGAGCCCATTCTTCAAGCACCAATCAGAGAAGGCGGATATGTCCGATTGCAATGACAAGCAATCGTGAAGAGTATGTATTGCCTTGAACATTTTTATATCGTCCGCATAAAGGAGAAATGAGGAGTTTTTGATCGGAGGAAACGTCATTGATAAAAACAGAGAACAGAAGCGGGCCTAATACCGAGCCCTGAGGAACTCCGCTGGTTGGAGTGTAAACAAATGAGGTCTGTCCATTTACACTGACAAAGCATGACCGATCAAGAAGATAGTTGCGTAGGAGGGCTACAATTGAAACGTCGATCTCAAACAGCAGAAGCTTTTGAAGAAGTAATGAGTGAGTAACAACGTCGAAAGCTTTGCTCAAATCACAGTACACAGCGTCTACCTGACTCCTCTGAAGGACTTCAGCTGATGTATACGTCATAAAAGTCACAAGGTTAGTTGTAGTAGAACGACCTTTTATGAAACCAATAATAATAATTAATAATAATAATAATAATAATAATAATAATAATAATAATAATAATAATAATAATAATAATAATAATAATAATAATAATAATAATATTTAATAATAATAATAATAATATAATAATAATAATAATAATAATAATAATAATAATAATAATATAATAATAATAATAATAATAATAAATGGTTTTTGGAGAAAGGAAATGGCGCAGTATATCACTTATATAACGTTGGGCACCTGAACTGCACCGTAAGGGAAGGGATAAAGGAGGGAGTGAAAGAGGAAAGGAAGGAAGAGGTGCCGTTGTGGAGGGCTCCGGAATAATTTCGACCACCTGGGGATCTTTAACGTGCTTTGACATCACACAGCACACGGACGCCTTAGCGTTTTCCCTCCATAAAAATGCAGCCACCGTGGTCGGGTTCGAACACGGGTACACCGGATCAATAGGCGAGCGTCCTAACTACTGAGCCACCGCGGTGGATCCTATCACATCAAGGTTTCTAATTTGAGGAAAATGTGGCTAACAAAAAACGAAAAGTAATATTTGAGGTATGATATTGAGAGACTGCTAAACGAAGTGTCTAAATTTTGCACTGAACTCGAAACACGGATCTGCGTCCAATGCACCATAGACGTACGACCGGGAGACGACGTTTTCATCTGTTAGAGAAAAATCAAACTTAGCTTCGGAATTGGTAGCCTAGTTGAGAGTAGAAGGCACACGGGAAGCCATGCCGATAGCGTCAAGCCAAAGTAGTAATATTATGTACTTAAAACACTCATGAATGCAAGAGTACACTCCTGATTACACGAGTGCGTTTTGCGATTCTCACGTCCACAAGGCGACGCTTCTTGCCCAGCCGCCACAGCACACTCCATCCCCCCCCCCCCTCTTTCCATGTCAGCGAGGTCTTCGTTCTGTGTAGCGTCTCTCTTACTTTTCCGCTCATCGATTTCAAGTCAAGTCAAGTCAAGTCATCTTTATTTCAACATCACAAGGATGCTAGGGGCGCAGCCAAAAAGCCTATTAACGGCTTGACGAGGGGCTGCGCCCCTTACAAAAACTTGGTAACTTCGGCGTATGAGTTGACTATGCAATGAAATATAATTTTAACAGAAACAACAGGGCGAAGTGGCACTTTCTTATAATGTTTAACTAAATACTGTAGAAAAGGTGACATACGATTGCGGCAAGGAAGAAAAAACATACACGCAGTGTGGAAAACATATTTACAGAAATGCACACTTTCAGTGAGGTAATAAAAATAATAGCGTTATCTGCACACTGTAACTATTGAATTGTGTTTAGAAGAAGAGGCAAGGTGTAACTAATGCTCTGCCGTCCGTAATTTGTTCGGGTTTCTGGAATGACAAAATGATTTTTTGTACGAGTGCTGTAATTGTGAGACTTGCGTTCAAGTCTGTAAAGTTCCTTGAAGAAGATAGCTGTGTTTATGGCTGTAGTCCTGTAGCGCCTTAATAAAGTTTGTTCATATTGCTGCGGGATAGGAATTATATTCAATTTACAAAAAATCGCTTCTGTTGGTGCGTCTCGAGAAACGTTGACGATGATTCTAAGGGCTCGTTTTTGTAATCTATGAAGCTTGCTAACATTCGAAAAGGTGGTGGTCCCCCAAACCAAAAAGCAGTATCCTATAACAGAAGAAAATAGGGACTGAAAGATAATTTTTTTTACAGATTGCGGTAAGCAATACCGAAGCCTGGAAAGAATACCCACTACCTTAGCTATTTTGATAATCGTAGTATCTACATGTTTATTCCATGATAAATGTTCATTAAAATACACTCCAAGGCTTTTAAATTCCGGGACGAGCTCAATTTTTACCGAACCTAGCCACAGCGATAATCCCAGGAAATCAATGATCCTATTTTTGGGACGGAAAAGCATTGCTTTGGTTTTTTTGGTATTAATTTCCAAGGAGTTAATGGCTGTCCATTCATGGAGGGAAAGCAAACACTGATTCGCCTGCCCAAAGAGATCATATACATTAGTTGATTTAAAAAATAGGCTGGTGTCATCAGCATACATTAAAAATGTGCATTTGTTATCTAGACTAGTAACATCATTTATGTAAAGATTAAATAGCAGTGGACCCAATATGCTGCCTTGAGGAACACCAGCTCGTAGAGCCTGTATATCGGAAAGCTGATTGTCAATCTTGACCTGCTGACAACGGAAGGTTAAGTAAGATCGGATTAACTGAAGAAAGACGCCCCGAAAACCGTATATGTCTAGCTTGGCTATTAAAGTCTCATAGTTGATCCGGTCGAACGCTTTTGAAAAATCAACGAATATGCCCAGAACAAGCTCCCTCTTTTCAAATGATTCCAGTATTAATTCTTTCTGCACAAGAAGGGCGCTCTCTGTTGACCTGCCTTCTCTGAAACCATGCTGACATGTAGTTATTACGTTGTGTTTTTTACTAAAGCTAGCAATACGTTTAAACATCACCTTTTCTAGACATTTTGAGAAGACGGGAAGTATCGATATTGGACGATAGTTAGAGAGGTCGTTTCTGTCACCGCGTTTATAGATAACAGAAACCCTAGCCATTTGCCCTGTTCTTCCCGTTTTTTTCTTCGTTTCGTTCACCGCGAGCATCGTGTGAGCAAGTACAGCAGTTTGTATTTTTTTTCCACATCAAAAAAGAGCCTTCTAAGAACGAGTAATAGTTTTCGCAGCCATGCTTTTCTTCTACTCTGACACCTTAACGTCTTGAAGCAACTTCGTACGCGGTGTTATTTTTACAGCTGATCATGATATTTATCTGAGTGTGTTACACTGATTCAGTTGTTTTTTACTGCTGGAAGTAGCACGACCAGTTCCTGTTTCCGCTTTTAGCAAAGAGTGAGAAACAGATATCCCCTTCTGGCTCCCCTTATCTCACCGGCCGCATAGTTCGAACAAAAAAAAAATCACAAGCCAGCCTGGTTCTCTCTTACACGCTTCTTACATATGCTCATGATGATTTGCCTTTTGCTACCTTTCGGTTAATGTGACAGTCTTGCGAGAGCGATCCTAGTCTGTGACTCTCTTATGACTCGCGGAAGAGTTTTCACTTAAAAGAGAAAGGAGTGAAGAGAAGCGTAAAAACAGCCCCAAATTCTGCCACACGCTAGTTCTGCCTGCGCTTCAACCTTTCTTTTACAAAACCCTCTATGGAATAGAACAAAATCCCGTTTTACATTAGAACGTGTCGCAGCCGTCTACACCCAGCCGCTTTCACAGGTACGGGATGCTTGCGCATGACTCTGTCTCCTAACTTTCTAGGCAACTGGTCATTTGTCATGTGAAAAACCGTGACGCGTGTGGATTTCATTTGTCGTTGGTCGGAGACGATTCCCCACGTTCGAGTGTGTCGAGGTGTAAATGCGTAATTGATGCGACTCACCAGCTCGGAACGAACCGGACGCGCCCCGTTCTCAGAGAGGAAAAGCCACGTGATAGCTCCGCTTTCATGTATTTCAATACGCGGTAAGGGACGCTTCCATGCCTTGCTCTGTTTCACAGAATTAGTTGATGTAATAATGTGCTCTTTCCTAGTTCATATTGAACGTTTTCTATACATCTGCCATTCCGATAGCGCTTTAGGTACAAAATAAGCTCGGTCTCATATCACAATTAAGTAAGCAAACCTTCGCACCTTCTCCTTTTTTGCCTATGAGCACCCAACTGCTAAAACCTTTCGCAAAACAAAGGCTGAGACGCCCTTATCCGCTTGTATAAAAAAGTTTATGCTCTCCATAGGAAACTTGAATTCCGTAAGATAGCAAACCAATGGTATTCTTTTTTAATCGATCACAATTTGCTGTTGCGAAGTTTCGCAGTGTGCCGAGACGATAGATTTTCGCAAGTATCGCAACGAGACTTCGTAGCTCCTATATCCGATATATATTCTTATTTATATCCTATGTATATATAGCTCATATATCTGCAGCAATGTGTCTTTATAGTTGAGCATGTATGCATGCCTATCTCTTTTGTCAATAGGCAGTGGGTAGCTTTAGAAAATAAATTATTGTGGCTGGGTACTTTAGTGTGTACGCAATCACTTTTCACTGAAGGCCGAAAAATATAATCTGTAGAAAGTCAACTTTTGGTTCACCATTCCCAGGACATAGGGAATGCCGCCGTATGCTGCAGATTTTATTCTTGCTTCACATGAAGCCGTCAGAGCCGAAACAGTGGGTAAGAAACGATAGATTTTGTGAACGCTTTTGATGATGGCAAAACTGTTATATGAAGTACATGGCGTTCCTTAGATCGCAACCGTCTGCCAGCAACTATTCTTGCTCTACTAGGGATGACATTTAAACACACGAATGTTATAATTCTGGCCTTTTTTTAGCAAAGCTGCTTCCAGCAGCCTACCGGTATGACAGAAAGGTCGTAAGGACGCTGACACCTTTGTTTTTGATATCCAGTTAACAGTGTGCTGATGGATTTTAGCAACAATGATACGTATTTTTTAAGCACGCCTGCTTCCTGGAGCGTTTACTTTTAATGAGTCCAGTTAGTACATTTTGTGGTAACAATACATTTTCTGATAAAAGCGCCATCAATGAAGCCATTTGTCTTTCGCGCGCTTCCAAAAGACCTAGACGATGACCAAAAAAAGAAACACACGTAACGCTGTTTTTCCCTTCTTGGCCGTTGTGCCGCTGTGCTGCCTAACTATCATGTTTGACCAACTAGTCGATCAGTTCGTTTTGTTCCGAAGGGATTTACCGTCTAGGACGTTCCTTTAACTAGAATGTAGAGGTTAGGCCCTTGATGTTTACTGCTCATGCCGGTACCTATCGAAGGCTTTGACTCGCTCGTGGCTGTTATCTAGCGGCATCAGCTGCTACGTCAATGTTTGCTGTTCAGGGCACGCAGCAGTACAGTATAAATGCACGGTACGTATCCTCGGAGTTCCTTGAATTGCAAATTAGGGCAGCAGTAAGAAAATTGCTAAAGTGACCTATCCTCGGGGCAACTTTTTTTGGCAGTGCAGCAGAGGCTAGACAGGAAAGGGAAGGAGACAGGTTTTTTTACCCCTTCCGTGTTGTTCATTATTCAGCTCCATAGCTTCACCCCATTCACCCATCCGCCCTCTTAACCCGAACAATATACAATCGACCCCCACGGCACTTGGACAAAAGCGTGTCTCCTTTGTTTTCCCGCCTAGCCTTCGCAGCACTGCCAAGAAAAGTTGTCCCCGAGTATGGCTGCAAAGCTCGGACGAGTTAGGAGCCACTCCAAAGGTTACTAACTCTTTCGTAGGCGTCGTCAACAAGAGAGACCAGTCGCGTAGTGAGTAAGGATAGCAAGGCACCGACGGCGCATTGGAATAAACGAAGAGTCGATAATGCATTCAGAAATAGAAAAATAAAAGGCATACATTTGCAACAATTTGCATAAGCAGTCCAAACTAGAACGGCAGCAGTGGTAAGGTGCCGCCACTTAGCGTCTACAGTAGGTGGGAACAGAACCGGAACCACTCATGGGAAGGAGACAGTCAGAGCATGCAAGAAACAGCAACAGCGGGAAAGGCGGCGAGCAGCCGAAGAACACATCTACGACGCGAAAGGGGAAAAGAGGAGTGGATCAGAGAAGAAGACGCAATCGGAGGGAACGGAGCGCCCAGTGGAAGCTCTTTCTTGTCTCCGAGAAAAGAACGGGCGAGGGATGAGGGGAAGTCGAGAGCGAAGTAAGTCGTCCTTGGGGGCTCAAGCGCAGCCGCGCGTTGGTGGCCGAACAGAGACGACTGGCGAGTCGGCAGGGCGTCTTAAGAGCTACCAACTGGACCCGATCCATAATGCAGGCGTCTACGTCGGCCGCCGCTAAATAAACGATGCGGCAGCGCAGATAGGGTCAAACAAAATAAGACGCACTCCTCGTTGCTCCATTCCAGACGGGCGATTTCCGCGGGACTGCTGTAGCGACAGTGACGTTTTATTTGTTCTAGCCGAGCGCAGTTGCTCCCGCCTGCGCGGCGTGGCGACGCGGCCGTCCGAGTGGCTGGCCAAGCCACGCGCGAAGAGGAAGAAGCAGTACGGAACCAGGGCACAATGGACAGAGAGACCCGTGGCGGGTTCGGTAGTAGCCACTATTTACTGAAGTGCTATTGCATCGTTTTGTTCAGCGTTGTGTTACTTGCTCAAAAGGTGAGTGAGTGAGTGAGTGAGTGAGTGAGTGAGTGAGTGAGTGAGCGAGTGAGTGAGTGAGTGAGAGAGTGAGTGAGTGAGTGGAGTGAGTGAGTGAGTGAGAGAGTGAGTGAGTGAGAGAGTGAGTGAGCGAGTGAGCGAGTGAGTGAGTGAGCGAGTGAGCGAGTGAGGGAGTGAGTAAGTGAGTGAGCGAGTGAGTAGTGAGTGAGCGAGTGAGCGAGTGAGTGAGTGCGTAAGTGAGTAAGTGAGCGAGTGAGTAGTGAGTGAGCGAGTGAGTGAGTGAGTGAGCGAGTGAGTGAGCGAGTGAGTAGTGAGTGAGTGAGTGAGCGAGTGAGTAGTGAGTGAGTGAGTGAGTGAGTGAGTGAGTGAGTGAGTGAGTGAGTGAGTGAGTGAGTGAGTGAGTGAGTGAGTGAGTGAGTGAGAAACCCGGAATCTAATTTGGTATCGTTAGGCTTTGAATGCGTGCACGTAAGTCGTGTAAGAACATACACCAAGTCCACTCCTCTTGGCCTTTCTCGCTGATATCTATAACATGCTGCTTTCACTAAAGAGGGGAGGAGAACACAGGCTGCCGTTAAATATGCAAGCAAGAATGAAGTCGTAAAACTGAGGTTGAAGGAACTGCTCACAACGAAAACTTGAAACGCGGGACGTTAAACAAGCTCTTAGGCGAAGAAAATTCGGATATAGATAGCGGTAATTCGGCAGATACTCCCAGCACGAAAATAATCATCGCCGTACAGCAGAAGTCTGCATACCACAAAATAAAGCACATTTTGCGGTATGCAGTATAACGAAACGATGCAACCGCGTTCATGCGCAAAGTTGTCTAGTAGGATATCTTCAGAACCGAACGCGTTGTGAAAAATATGTGCGGGCAACTGCTTCTGGACATCTCTGCACGAATTATTCAGTTGGGTTTAATTTTCGATGCGAACATCAAATGCACACGGCCTCAAAACTTCATTTAGGCATAGTTCAATTTAAGAAAAGAATAAAGAATACAGTGAAAACACTTGTTTTGTTTTGAGCTCGGACAAATGCTGACGGAAGCGCCTATAGGGAGTTTTTCTTTCCCAACTTTGTCCCCTATGAGAGTGTGAACTTCAAATTTGCGAATGTCCTTAAAGGCTTTACGTCTCACCTGAGTACGAGTTGAAGTTTAACCCAGCTTGAAATGTTGCAAAACAACACCTCCTAATTGTTGTTCACAAAGCGAAACGTAGGGGCTAGTATCTGGTTGGCACCTTTTTCTGAATCGAAATTTACAGTGACAAACCCTGCAACTTAATTCCTTTCTCGCTGGAAAGCTTCTGACCGACGATCAGCTCTGTTCATTTCGCTGCATGATGCATGGTCCGTGCACGATTTGCACGCGTACACGCACATCCGCCTTTCCAAAAGACAAACCGCGTCATCTTTCTGTTAGCACAGAGGCCAGGCAGTCTGTGAGCAAGCGCGTATCCACCACGGCGAAAATGTACAAAAACCAAAAACAGCGACCCTGCCCGGTCACCCAATGTGCGAAGCGTGCCAGACTTCTTGTGCACCAGTGCAGCTGACACGTACGCGCACGTGCGAGCTACGACAAACGGCAAATAAAGAAGATACACACACCGTACCCAGGAGCGGAACCGGCCCGAAAGCGAAAGCCGAGCATCATCGCTTCCACTCGCAAAAAATGCATGACCACGCGCTTATTGCCACGCATGTTTTATTCACTCTTTATGAGCAGCGGACGACGGCGCGCCGTCACCCGGACGCCGCCGCATTCAGGCGCAATCGCGGCAAAGCGAAGCTCAGGTTGCGCCGAAATGCAAAGGCCGCGAACCGGGACTCGCGCGGAGAAGTGAAGACAGATGCAACGTGGCGGCCACGTGTGTACAGCGAGCATCGCTGGCTTCGCTTTGCTCCCTGCGCCCAGTAAATAATGAGCGACTGTCTCCTGTCTGCCCCGCGAAGCATGCTGAAAGATTAGCAGGGCGAAGCTAAAGAAATAATGGCGCGCATATTGCAGGACTGAGACGAAGAGCGACAGTGCACGCTTCGCTGAACTATTCCAACGTCCGTCGCTCTCGCACCTCGCCCTGCTTCTTGTATTTTCGTTCTCTTTGGTTTCTGAGTTTGTATTGTCAAATGTTAACGGCAAGCACTGCGTCCAACGTGCGTGCATTCGCGAACACCTCTTCCGCCTGCGGGCGCGCGGCATTATACTGCCGTTGCCGCAGACACGCGGCCTGTCTTGCTTAATTAATGGCGCAGCAGTATTGCCAATGGGAACAACGTGCGGCACAATGGTGCCGGGGGGCCCGAGCTGTCGCTGCCAATCCGAACCGCTGGACGTGAGATAACAGAGTTTCCGAGCATAGGCTTGCTGGGATTGGCTGCAAAGTCATACTGAATGAAGGAAGGCAGAGGCACGAAGGAGCCTGAATCAAACGCAAAAACTAAAGGTCGCTTATGAGCCCAAATACGGTATATACCTGCCTATTCATCAAGCGCGCATTATTTTTATTGTTTCTGTTGCCAAGGACAAAACAAAATGTTAATTTTGTTTAGCTCTGTAGACCACATGTAACAGAAGACACCATTCATTAACGTGGAAGCTCCAATTGAATTAAAAGTGCATCCTATTGATGCATATCTGGTACGTCGGTCGGTTGGCCAATCAATCAATCAATCAATCAATCAATCAATCAATCAATCAATCAATCAATCAATCAATCAATCAATCAATCAATCAATCGTTCTATGCATAAGAGTGACAGTATATAATTCACTTTGGAAGATATTCTGAACCAGTATTTAAACCTTCCCGTCATCATGTCATACCTGAATGTTCACTGTCCTTTTCTACAAACATTTTACCGTACTTTTTAAAACTCTTGCTTAGGCTTGAAGAACCTCGATTAAGAAAAACCGATATAAAAGCCGCTTGTGCGCTTGTATGAATTGTAGCGTACTGTAGAATGGAAGAAAAAACTTGTCATGATCTTTAAAAGATTCCGGCGCAAAATTTGTTTCATCTCGGCAGTCAAAAATAAAAAGTGCACTGACAATGCAGCCGAGCACAGTTTTGAGTCTGTTACTACTAAGGAACCTGTTATAAGGCCACGCAAGAATTCAGAAATAAAATTTTAAAGCATGTGATTTTTGTTTCGCCGAGTGTTTCTGGCGCGTGTTCGCCCTTTCCAATTTCAGCGCCGTCCCCGTACCTCCATCGCCGTTAGCTAAGAGCAGTGTGAGCCCCGCCGATCGTCTGTGTTTTTCGCTTGCAATGAGATTGGAACGAGTTCCGAGCAAATTAATTTTCGGCTTGTGACAACACGTCTTCAACGCTCGTTTGTTTCACGCGGCTATATCCAACATTAACCTGTCTCTCTTTCTCTTCATAATTACGTCTCTCAGAATACCTTCTTTTCACCTTCCTGAAGCCAAAGAAATACAGATGGCATAGAGGTTTCAGTCTTGCAAAAATATGGAAGGAACATTGCTTCGTGTTCGTGGAAACAATGGTGCGCGAAAAATAACCATCGAATTAATTATGCTCTTGACAGCTGATGTCGAAAACAAGGGAGCTGAATTAATTTCGATATTTGTACGAGCAAGACCGAATAGAAAAAAGAGAAGAAGGCTATTGTCTTTGGCTCCGGAAAAAATTACTGCACCAGCTGAAGAAATGCTGCGTAAAAGTTAAGAGGGGCATTGGAAGCCTCAGCTCCTTTATTATAGTTCTCATCGTAGTCTGAACCCAAACGGAGTTCGTGGCGCGAACTGCACTAGCAACACCCTAGAACAGCTAACTTTAAGCGCACACGCAAAGAGAAGAAACTGGTTACGCACCAGATTCTTTTACCCTCGCACGCAGGCTGCGGGCGCGCTCCTACTCTCGACACCAGTCGCGTGTTTACGCGTACTGCGTTAAGGTGAATAGCCACCCGATTCTTGGCCGATCCCCCAGTGTGGGTATGTGCCATCTTTTGATAGGCTAACAACGACAACAACAACAACGTTCTTCGCTTCCGTCGTTGATGCGCTCTGTCACCTAACGTATATGTGGGTGTGTGCTGTGCACCACTACTCACATTTTCCCTCTGCCAAACCGCGTTGCGATTACCGGAGGCACCCTGTTCCTCGTCAAAGTGACATCCTGGAGTATTCGACCGGGTAGGATGCGGACTGGAAACCGGTTCTTACACGCAGATTTTGGGGCTGGCGTGTCGATTGTTGCCGCCTCTTAAGTGCGCTACCGTCTATAATAATTTTATGCATCAGAATGGAGATTTATTGATTTGAATCGATAGTGCAGTGATGTGCAAGTGGTAACCGGATCGGCCAGTGCAGACTGAAGGTTGTTGGGGCGAAGCGCCTGTTTGCATTCACCACTATGTCTTCAGCATCCGGGTCCTGAACTTGCTATTTTCCCATTAAGAGCATTTCGTGTACGGGTATGTAAGCACGACCGCTACCAGCTTAAGTTGCTATTTCCGCACAGATGTTAGGAAGATCGGCTGGGTAAAGGGCTGGCCGTAGTATCTTTCTGCTGTTGGTGTGTGCCTGAACCACAGCAAAATATGCAAGATTTATTACATTCTATGACGCTTGACCAAACGGCTACGCGACGCTGTCACACGAGCCGAGAGCTTCCGAGTAAATTAAACGCTACTTCGTGCCGCAGAATTGGTGGAAGCTGGCCTCTCTACTAATATTTATTCAAGCTTTGATAAATTAATCGAAAATAAATTTTTATTCGTCAGTTATCAAAAACGACGACGAAATTTATTTTCTGTTACACGCCGGGACTCATTTGAACTCACAACGATTATTTGTTGATGTAACTGGCACACCACCACACAGGCGATAATAAAGCCCTATTTGCGGGGGATGCTTTTATGGCCGACAGGAACAATTAAGAGCGCATTGTAATTGTAACCGCATGCTTGCCATGCACTATAATGCTTGATATTTACCGAAAAGTTCTCTCTGCAGTGGAGCACCAAGACAGCATCGATATAAACACGAAAGCGTGCTAAGCGCCGGCTCAATTAATGTGACTGGCAAACTAAATACCATGGTTAACGCATGAATTTTATCATTTTGATAACGCAGACTTCCTGCAATACAACCGCGCTGTGGAAGTTTGTTCGGCAGTGCTTTTTTGGTGCCCCGAAGGGCAGGAAATCGCGGCTATATGCAAGCGCGGCAGCGGAGCTCCCGCGGCCCCGCATTGCCCAAAGAAACCCCCGCACCGCGGCGCCCCAGTCGGCGGAAAACGGCCGCGCTGGAGAACGGCTCAGGATTCTGGTCTACAAACACAAAGGGAAAAGACTCAAAGCAAACCTCGGAGGAGTGTACTCGGAATAGAGGATACTTCCTCGCTGGCTTGAACAGTGCAATGTTGAACGGGGGAGACGGGAATAATTCGCCCACACTGGAACCAATTTCGTTCGTCATCACCAAAGAGCAGACCCCTCTTCCCAACCACTCAGACATTCACCGTATTCTCTCACCAAGTACTCTGGTACTGCTTTGCCGCTTCCCCGTGCTAGACGGATTGCCGGTGGTGAATAGTCCTACTGCGGCGCTATGGACACATAGACATTCTCTGAAGACATTGCACCAGAATGTGCGCGCATTGCAACAGAGCATATGCGTTGAAGCGAAGACAGCACAGGCAATTTCGTTGTTGCATCACAGGAATTTACAGGCGCCTGAAAAATGTCAGCAGCAACACTGCAATATTTTTTGTCTTGTTTTCCTGGACAGAAAGTAGTTGAAAATATATTATAATTTCTAATTACGAATTCGCCTAGTCGCCAAGGCTTAACTGGTGCCATCCGCACCTGACACCGTAGATAAAGATCAGCTCTATGACACTTTAAGGACCCGGGAAAAAGTGACTTTCCCAGACCGCACAATATACCATTTTCTTGTGTATCAGGAGAATAGTCGTAGACCTTTTGTAATTCCGAAAAACACCGCGACATAACGACTTTCGCCGTATTAATGATCTAAGGCACACTTTCAAAGTCAACACTGCGTGCATGGCGTGAAGCTTGAGGTGTGCACGACACGGCGTACCACATCGTTTTTATTTCACTCATTCTGTCTCACGTACTGCCTAACTCTGTAAACACTTTGAGCGGCGAGCGTCAAAGGCTGTCCTCAGAAATTCCTGCACAACCTTAAAGGCGAATCGCTTCAGGTGATGGCAGCGGCGGTTCAGCCCAGCTCTTGTACAGTCTGGAAACTAGACCTCCGTCAACGGTCATCAAGTAACTATGAAAAAGAGCCACAAAAATATATTCAAACCTCATAGCCTCGTATTCAAGACCGTTTCCCAACCGAACAAGCCTCCCCCTTCCCCCCTCTCCCCCAGTGTCAGCGTGCGGTAGCAGATCTATCATTAGACGCGTTTACATGAATGCGACAGCAGCAAATCGTATTGACTTCCTAGCACAACGTACCGGGGTAAACGGGCTAAATGAGCCAGAAGTGCGTGTGGCGCTAATCAGCCAGGCAGGGGCTGATCGGGAACGGAAAGTTAACTTCCACTGTGAATGTAAACAGGCTACGTGAGGGCAATTGGATTAATTGAAGAGGTGCCCTGCTTGTAGCCTGACCAACGCACAACTCCCCAACATCCAGAAAACAGAGCAGGCTGCGCACAACATGACAGCGGCTTCGCGGCTTGCAGTAGGAGTGGCGCCACCACCTAGCCTCACTCGGTGCAATACGTGTAAATGTCGTCCCATCGGCTAGCAGTTTTCTTTTTAGGATTATGTTGAAACAGAGCAGGAAGGCGAGCGAGAAAAATCCAAGCAGGTGACATGGAGGTTTCAACGGACAAGGCAGCTTATAGCTCCCCAAGAAAATCCGGGTGTAAAGAGCGAAAGAAATTGCACTTGAAAGTTCAACTGCTGGCGCCTTACATTCGAACAAACTCAAAGACATGAGGCGAAATTCGGGGCACTAAATTCTGCATAAACTGATCCGAAATGAGAAAAAAATATCTCATGAAGCAAACCTAGAAACCGTTGAGACTCTGCTGCGCACCTAATGCATTCCTCAGCGGGTCTCCGTCGGTCGTAGTGCGGAATGGAACGATCTTTTCTGCGGTTGGCGCTTCGGAGGTGTGAGAATGTGCCTCCTATGCTGTGGGGAACGCACACACAGACAGGCAGACAAGCCACGATGCGTAGGCTCACGCAGGCACTGGGAAAGCAGGACGGAGCGAGAGGCCGGGTGCTGCCGTAGCGGGACAGGTTAATTAATAATGGTTGATTAATCGAACTCGCGTGCCAAGTCGTTGCCGATTCGTTTCTATCGAATAGCCCCGTCTAGCAAAGCAGGTTTCGACCCCCAATTTGCTGAGCGGCGCGCAGCGCACAGTTCTCCTTTGTTGTGCTTTCGCGCTGCTGTTCCCGCACCTCTTCCGTATACCTTTAGAGTAATGTGTTTCAGGGCTATGTTGTAATAAATACAATCCTAAAAGTTAGTATGGGCTTTTTGTTTACAGTTTTCCGTGGCTAGACTGATCCTATTACTCGCTCTTGCTCCACAAGTGCGTAGTCTGTTCGCGCACTTGGCACATTCGTTGGTTTTACTCTTATAACGCAATACCGAAGTTCTGTAGTTTTGCTAGCGGTTGCGACAACTGTGGCACCGCGGAGACCGCGGGGACGTTTGGAACGAGCCTTCTCAAGATCAAAGTGGCGGATAAAGATTGATAATCCGCCGACATGGGACGCCAAGATGCACTGCGCAGTACGATAATTGTTGTGACGAACTCTGAACTTTGCTTCCTTTTCTGCTGTTTTACGTTCCCATATTTTATCTTTTATATCTATAAGCAAGCAATGCTTTGTTCATAAAACGGCTAGCATTACCTGATGAACTGGCTGTGCTATCTAAGTAATTAAGTATTTATGTACGGTGTCCATTCCTTCTTCCTTCGGGCGCGCACTGGTGTATGCCCGGCTGAAAGAAACCATTGAGACCGAGATACACCATACTGAAACTGAAACAACGAGGAGCATTTCAGCCTAGGGCTCAGCCCTTAAATAGATCAGCACATCACGCAACAGGAAAAATCGAGGCTCTTCTATTTGTACTCTTTCTCTTAACTGAAACTTTAATCTCTATGGACCCACTACGATCTGGACGCCGCTGGCTCGCGTGAGCTGCTCTCATATGGAGAAAGGAGCGCGGGAAAATGGTCCTGAGCTGGTCTTGCTTGGATGTTCTGCGCAGGCTAGAGCATCGACGGTAGTTTAATGCCACGGCTGTAGATATGCAGCCACGGGCTCGCTGTTGTGGTGTTATGGCCAGAACTTTAGCCTTATATTTTATAGTTCGTGCCAAATTTTTTACTTAATGGAAAAGTTTTTATTTAGTCTTTCTCTTCTCCTTAAAGATTGCAGCCTTTCGTTCCTCCAGGCGTTGCATGGGATTCCTCATTGGTCACTTTTTAAACTAGCAGTCGTTTATTCTATTTTTTCACTTCAACAACATATAGAGTTTCAATGCGTGAGGGTTTTTCTTTTTAGAGCGGAAGCAGTATACTTTGCATTAGGTGTACCTCATCCGCGTTGGCGCTGCTGTTGCCGTCTGCGTCATCGTCTAAGTTTGTCAGGAGGGGAAACTAGTCTTCCCCTGTTGTTTAATTGGAATATTGTTGGGTGTGAAATGCGGACCAGTGAGTGTCCGCTGTCGGAGATATGGTGCTCGCGGTCGCGTGATTCGGGTGGAGCCTTGTCGAGTACAAGCCATACTTGGTCGTAACGTCAAGGTGAACTCGGGCCTGGGCGTTATCGTTGAAGGGCCGACAAAGATAATCGCAGTTTTTTCATTTCCTCGGCTTAAAGCTAAAGGTGCATGATTACTTGTTCTGATGAACTACGCGTCTAAATGTTCTTTTCTTACCTTTTTCTTGCATTAAGCTCTCAGCAAAACAATTTTATACCGTTTGAGCGGAAGTTGCATGCAACTGCAAATTCAACTTTGCCATCGATTTTTTTTCCTCCCGTCGCTTGAGCTGTCGTAATCATTTTTCACTGAAGATCGTTCTGGCTGCTACGGAGCTACGTTACTGATTCCGTGAGTTTGGACGATGTTATTTTTACAGCACCATAAAACCAACGGTTGTCTTCTCTCTTATCTGTAGCTGTTGTCCTCTCTTTTATCTCACAAGCTGTAGAGAGCGTAAAGTAATTTATGCATAATTAACTAGGCTTCGTTCTCTCTATGTTTGGTTCCGTGGAGTGTAATACGTTTTATGATTGACTGTAGCTCCGTACATCTCATGCAAATCAATGAGTGTAGATCTACACATGCAAGCGTGTTTCTACCAATACTGCCAAAAAATTTTATCGCTTGAAAACTTTTGCAAATTTGATGCGAAAATGGCATTCGATTTCCTTGTAACTTTCAAAACACCGTGATTAAGGAGTCTTGTAGAGGCATACCATACGCTTTGACTAAATTATTCACATATCGCTCAGTCTGCTTCTGTCTTATTCAGAGTTGCTACTGAACATCAGATGTGACTTTTCAGCCGGCCTGAACAGACCAAAGAAGAGCGCATGCTGTTTTGAACAATCGCGTAGGCAGACATTGTTTCCCGCATTTCGTTCGTGCGCCATGATCAAATCCTACCACTTTGAATAGGTTTGCGGCCCTAATCGATTATTTCCAATATTCATTGGGAAGGAATCTTGGCTGGCAGTTTCTGTCAAGCATATGAACTGAATATCCTCGTTCGCATTTCTAGTGTACTTGCTGAGCGAAAAGGCGAACTTGTTTCTTAAGCAGCAAATACGAAATTACGTTTCCGGGTTAGCCTAAAAATCCAATGAAAAACGGGGAAATAGGCCAATTCCAGACGTTTTTATTGGAACGATTAGCTGGACTTTCACATAAACGCGCGATAACAAGTCATCTAAAGCGAGAACTGGCCACGCCGGTTTTTAACCTAAAAATCTGTTTTTTTTTTTCAAATGTTCTGCCACCTTGCCGCCGCATTAATGCATATAATTACAGGGAGCTCTTAAACTAACATTCTTAAAAGCTTAACGTGCTTTCGTGAGTACCATAGCACTCGACAATAGTAAGATGAACATATATTCTCGTCTATATACAAGGCTTCTGACTGCCAAATGCGTTACCTGCGCTCCCTTAAAGCAGCTGAACCTGCGTCGTTAGACTTTAATTAAAGGATTTGGCCTGAACAAGGCTTCCGTGCGCTAGGTTTCAACGCCTATGTCGATGGCATGGGCTGCATATTTGCGTTTGCTTCATTGCAACACGTGTCGTGCAATGACAGACGTCCTTGTCTAACATTCGTGGACAGAAATTTTGATAAGTTAAAATTTAAAAACTTTAAGATACTGGTGCAAAAATATTGAAAGTAATGATCCATTCTTCCGATATGCAGCAAAATGTTTATTTTATAGCGTTTCAATGGCTCGCATCTAGCAGTTAAGACTGCCATATAAAACCAATGGGCAACGCTTTGACGACAGAAAAAAACATTAGTAGCAAACAAATGCGAGCCGCCGAAGGAATATCTGCGAGCATAATAATTCTGTGAAAGTTCACAGTAAATGAAAAAATTGTGCTCAAAACCTTTTTCCCGTTCAAAAATGTTTTTGTCCAGAACTTTTGGCTATGTCCGCGCATTCCATAACGTCTCATAGCGCATACCCTAAAACCAGTCTTCGGAGTCCTGTTGAACCCGCCGCGGTGGCTCAGTGGTTAGGGCGCTCGACTACTGATCCGGAGTTCCCGGGTTCGAACCCGACCGCGGCGGCTGCGTTTTTATGGAGGAAAAACGCTAAGGCGCCCGTGTGCTGTGCGATGTCATTGCACGTTAAAGATCCCCAGGTGGTCGAAATTATTCCGGAGCCCTCCACTACGGCACCTATACCTTTCTTGTTTCACTCCCTCCTTTATTCATTCCCTTACGGCGCGGTTCAGGTGTCCAACGATATATGAGACAGATACTGCGCCATTTCCTTTCCCCAAAAAACCAATTAATTAATAAAAGTTCTGTTGATAAGGAGGACTGCAATAACTTGCCTCAAGGCTGAGTCGTAGCGCTGTGTGCTGATGCGTTGCTGCCGACCGTATAACCGATTTCTTAAGAGAGCGACACAGGCGTAGGTGGCGAGCCCGTGAGCAGACGCTGCAGTGGCAGGTTTGCTTTCGTATTTTGTGCCCTCCAAGCGCTTTCATCTATTCCCAACACGGGCCTATCACAGCGTCGACCAATTGTACGACAGACATCATGTGACAGCACGTTTTTTCGAGCCGCAACCGCGGTGCAATGTACTATATATCGCATCTCTCACCGATTGCTCACGCTTTGTGGCTGTTCGCGGTCCCCCTCGTTTTTATGTTTCCAAGAGGCGACAGGGTTTGTTGGTACCGGACTGAATGAATCTGTGTATAGGTACCGCTGTCTGTTTATGTGCACGGTCGAAAAGCGAGTGGGCATTGAGGTAAAAAAAAAAAAACAGCGTGCCGAGAGAGGTAGAGGAACACTTAGTGGCAAAATCGTCTTGCTGCTGCTAGCGCGATCATCAGCGGCGCTGGATGCTGGACACGTCGTCCGAGTTTTTTTAGGGCAGCTAGCCGCAGCCTGCCGCTCCTTTGGCACCAGCGGTTTGACTGGCGTCGCCAATTTCCTGTTTTCAACCATTTTCGTGGCCTGAAGAGGGCGACAGTAAGTGTGCCTCTAACGGGCATTTCACCAGCCGGTCATCCGCGAAGAAGCCTTTGCCGACAAAATTTGCCATTACTGACACACACCGGCTAGCGTGTGATTCCATGCAAACAAGAAAAATACTTGTCATAATAAGAAAGATGAAAGTATAAACTAATGAAATCCTTGCTGTATGTGCCTAGTATCTGTGTTCCAAGGTCTGCAGAAATTCATTAGGGGGTTTTTCAAACAAATTTTTCGTTATGATATGCTGACTGCACACTTGATAACTTAGCGGGCTTTAATTTGTAATACAACGGGTGAGTGCGTGTAGGAACTGTTTTACCACTGCGCCAAGTAAGTTCCTTCATAGGCGCCAGCGGCAAAAAACGATCGCTGGCCAGAAATTTCACATACACCTTGTTGCGTGGTAGCCACTCACCGGTGTTTTCGGCTGTATTTAGATGCAGGTACTGTTCGAAAAAAAAATGCTGGAGTGTTGTGCAAACTTATCTGCTCTGTTACTTGGAAACAAGTGCGGCTCGACTAAGATAACGTTACGGCGACAGCCGGGACAAGAATTGAGGCACAAGATGCGGTAGAAGAAAGGAGACTGGCTTTGGCAATCTATATCCCGCGCGTGGCTCAAAAAGAAGAAAATGCATAATCAGCGGAAGTGTCGTTATTTTTGATCGAACAAATCATTCCAAGCCAGATTTTGACACACCTCTGGGAAAATGATCAGAATTTGCGCATTAAAGACTTCGAAAAGAGGGCACCTGTGATTTAGTTGCGCCGGCGTAGATGGCACTCCGTGGGCGTCGCGCGAAGCGTGCATAACGAGAGTGGTTAAAAGTACTGAAAAAAACTTCGCAGGCTGCAGACGAACGAATCCAACGCGTACTGCCCTGTACAACTTTTGGAGAAAGCACAAAATGTACCGATTACTAGCACACGCGCTTTTGTCGTCATTGCAGGGAGTGAGTACGGAACGAATCGTCTTGAAATGATGACAAATATAAAAGACTGACTGAAGCAAATGGCCGAGGCGTGCGCTGGCCGCGGACTGGAAAATGTGTCTAAAGATGTAAAGGGAGCCAAGAAGCTGTCTGTACGTTAATAGGTTCACGAGGACAACGCCATCGAATTTACATTCTTAGTAAAACAGAAATTTATTCTACGCCGCCGTGGTGGCTCAGTGGTCATGGCGCTCGGCTGCTGGCCCGAAAGGCGCGGGTTCGATCTCGGCCGCGGCGGTCGAATTTCGATGGAGGCTAAATTCTAGAGGCACATGTACTGTGCGATGTCTGGGCACGTTAAAGAACTCCCAGGTGGTCGAAATTTCCGGAGCCCTTCACAACGGCGTCTCTCATAGCCTGAGTCGCTTTGGGACGTTAAACACCCTTAAACCAAACCAAACCAAAACTTATTTTGTGCCTTATTCTGGGTATGTTTATGTTTGTGTGGCAGGATAAAGAAGCATTTTGTAGCGATAGCTACACTACGCTAGCCACTTCGCGATGTCAGCGTGCCTGCGCGCTGCGCGGTGGCACCACCGTTCCGCCAGCTGTGCGCATGCGCGGAGTGACGTCACAGGCCGCAACTGGTGTGCGCGCCGCGCGCCGTGGCCACCCTGCGGCTGCCGGCGGCGCGGCGCGCCGGCGAAACCTAGTGGGGGAGGAGTGGAGAGGGGGAGGGTGAGAAAGTGAATCCACGTCCAGGGACGAACAGGAAGAAGGAACGCCCAGCGAAACGCAGCGGCGAAAGACTGACTTTGCAATTGGACTGAGTGAGTTCCACTCGGCCAGCTGTAGCTATCGCGTCCCTCCAGGTTTAACTAGAAATAAGCCATAGGCATTTTATTGCCGAGAACTTGGGCATTTCAAAAATTTCCCGCCATTGAGTTAAACTCGTGACGTCTACACCAAAAATGACTCCGTGATCGCGGTTTTCAAGTGAATAGCGCAGTAGCCTAGACTCTGGGATACGCCATAACTGTATTTGTTTATTTATTCATTTATTTACAATACCCTCAATCGCCGAAGCATTGCAGAGGGGAGTGGGGTGAACATTGGCAGTAACATTTGTGACGAGTCTTGGTTGAAGAGGAGCAAGTTGTATATAGCAGGTTTTAGGAAAAAAACTGTATTAGTAACCAAACTGCAAAAACATTAGAGTAACCAGTAACAAATCATTAAAAGCCCGACATAATATTAGCAACAAACAACTAAAAATGAAAAAAAAAATGTAGGTAACAAAACACACAGCTCAAATTTGTTCTTTCACGAGTATGAAGGCATTAGGGAAGACATCCATGGAAAAACAGGAAAAAAATTTGAAAGCCGACTACTTAAGCATATAATTTTTATGATGTTACAGGATTGCAAAAGAAGTTCAAAATGTCATGGCTTCATTTGAGCATTATAAATGAAAAACAGTTGCAACACTTAGGCGACGTCATCAACAAACATAAAAGCGGATAAAGCTTTCCTGAAAAGGGCATAATCATTGATGCATGCGATATCAGCCGGGAGGTGGTTCCAGTCGCCGCATGTACGTGGTAAAGCTGAATAAGAAAATGTGTGCGTCTTACAACGAATATATCCAACCTTGTGTTTGTGGTCGACTCGTGACGAGCGATGAGCGGGTTCTAGAATGAGCTGCTGTCTTAAAGTTGAATGATGGTATACTTTGAAAAAGAGGCATAAACGAAAGAAATTTCTACGCAGAGACCAACAGGGTAGTGAAAGACTGTTCTTCATACTTGTTACGCTTGATGCGCAATAATAGATGATCGCACACCAGTTTACTTGGGGAGTAAACTAGTCATAGCGGCACCTGTATCATATTTTTGCCCTACTATTGCTTTTAAAAGCTCCATTTTCAGTTAAAGAAGCTAATCAATGCCCCTTTAAGATGTCTTACAGCAAGTGCTCTTTCTAGTTTAGCTGCGGTAGGCATGCTCGATCTGGTTCACTCAACTGACAGGTGACGTGACATGTAACGTCATACGCGGCTTGTCACGATATGAGTAACGTCACATGCGATGAGAGAGTAATCCTGCAGCTTGAGATCGCTGGCACACTGTTGCTTCCGTGTTGCAAGTATTGCCTTTCGATTTGCCCAAAGAAAAGAAAACTACTACCAACAGTAACAGCAGCAAGGAGAACCAGCTCTCACTTGACCTGTTTAAGATTATGGTTTGAAATTCATACTTCAGAAGAGCTCATACAGTTTATTCATCTGAGCCAGACTGCTGAGTTCACTTCTATCGATAGTAAGAGCTCCAGCAAACCGTAATATGTATTCCAATACGCTGTAGAAACCAGTATTCACCCTTCTAGAGCAGTTCACTTTCGTAATCCTTTTTATATTTCCGCAGAAAGTTTCCTGCTAGAGAGGCATACTAAAGCTCTCTAATCGTCAAGCGTCAAGTGGTAAACTTGCAATGAAAAAAGATAAGAAAAGGGCCTTGTATTTTGTACGCATTTAACCCTTAATTTCGGACTTCTCGACAGAAGGAGATCGACTTCTAGAAGAGGTGTAAAATCCCATGAATTGACTACTTGTTATCGGCAAGCTGCAGCGATCTAGTCCTGGCACCGGTGCGAACACCGAATCGAAAGGACCACTTAGTAGTACTGTTTACGTGCTACACAGGAGCCCGAAAAGTGTGTTCTGGATTTCATTGAAATTAGCATCAGCATCGCTGAAAACTACACATCCTGGCTACAGAAAGCTAGGAGCGCGAAGCCACTTCTAAGGGACGTGTCGGGACACTCCTCGTAGGCAAAATGGTGCGTTGAAAACGTTTGTATCTTGTAGAAGGTGAAAAAACGGCACGGTCATAGAGTACATGAGAGCGTGCAATGTAAGAAGGTTGGTCCGGTAATACTGGGTCTTTAAGAAGTAAACACAGTGGCTGCAGAAAACTCCACGAGGTGCTTAAAAGGGAACAACAATGCTAGTAAAATTAAACGCGATAAGAACTACAGGCTGGTGGTGATACCCTCGGTGCATACGCTGGCAAATCGTTCGAAAAAGATTGCAGACTGCCTTATGGTGACAGTTGGTTCCTCGAAAGGCAGGTTGTTGGGCCAGTTGGTGCAAGTTCTCGGTTGAAAGGATGCATAGACGAAAACCTATGAAAGAAGCACACCAGCGCACCCTGTCTTGGGCTCCATATAAACTGAGGGATTTGTGCTATGACAGTTGAAAAGAATGTACGAAGAAATCTGCTTCGTTAATCAAGCCCTGAAATTCGTCTCGTATGGTTCCTATATGGCGCTCTCTTTTTCTCGCTCACAGAAACGTGATCAACATCACTGAAAATTGATTGAAAAGCTTTAGCAATTTTGAGCAAAGCTATTTCTTTATTTTTTTAAATTCTCCTAAATGGAACCGTTACCGGTAGCCTCCTTGCACAAATTCTGATTCACAAATGTCAATCGTCGGTTAAAACGAGAACGATACGCCGAAGTGGCTTGTAGAATGAAGCCAGGTTGCCGTCCGCATAAATACTTAAAAAAGCTGGCAAGTGACTGCTCCTTTTTTGTCACTGAGCCTACAGAGTGCTATAAACCATTTATAATAGATGCAAAAGTTGCTTATACTCATACAAATATTTATACCTGCTGGCGGCTTCCCCAGCTACCAGGTCAGCTCGCCCATTGAGGTTATTATATTCCACCGCACAGCTAACTACGTTTTTATTACCCACTTCGCATGCGAGTTTTCTTGTGTGTATTACTACTTAGCATAGTAAGATAAGTCTGGTTGTAACTAGTAAGCTCCCAAGAACTCGTAAATTCATCATGTAGGACCGTACATACCAATGCAATTATTCTTTTTCACGGTAGCCCAAATTGTTCGCGAAGTTCGCGCGCGAAATTTCGTTAATTTTTATCATTCTCTTCCTGTTCTGGCTTCCTATTTTGTTATCCTTTTTCTTCTTGATCTCTTGTCAGCTGAAAAATCTGTTTATTGGTTTTACTAAGCCAACTCAGTTCTCTATTTAATGAAATCATCAAGAAGTTTTTTTGCAGCTCACTCACTTGTCTTTCGAGAAAAAAAAAACAGAGAAGGGCATTTGAGTTTTTGCAAGCAGCAGATCAGAAATTCAGCACCCCGGTGCCCCTGCCCCACCAAGTAAATTAAATAAATTTTCGGAACAGCTGGATAAAAATAGTAGCCCGGCAGTTAACACTGCTGAGTGATATCATAAGCGGAAAGGACAATAACTCAATTTAAAGCGTCCGTAAAGAGTGTAACAACCTAATGAAGGCTTCTGCATGACTTTCAATATCAATGGTGCATGGATCATCAAGCGATTATTGAGCACGTGGTGAAGTGTAGTTCGTTGAACTATGTTCGCTCAAATCAAGAGCGTCGTGAAAAAGAGGCATAGAATAATCTATGGTTTTTAATAGTTTCAATAAGAGTTTCAGCGCTGTCTGAGAGCTACAATGACTTCCCTCTAGTAGCAGGAAAAAAATTTAACAAATGTCTATAAATTTGCATGTAACACAACACCTAACACGAACACACACAGAGCGAAATACCTTTTTTAGCGAAAGGAAACCCATTGTTCACAATGCCGCGGGACCTTCATCTGCAGAATTTTAGTCTTTGCAACGGGAAGGTATGCTTCAAAACGTGAGATCGTCCTGCATCAGTTAGTCTCTGCGTTGGCTGTAGTATTGCAGCTTACACTGGTGTTGAGAAAGCATAGCAATCCGAATGCTCTACGTCGCGACGAAAGTACTACCGTGGTTCTAGACTGAAAACGGTGCGAAAAAACGGGACAAGATAGAGAGAAGCAACACAAACAGCAGTGTATTTATTGCGCTTTCGCATGAAATACACTCAGTTGTAAGTTCGGTGCTGTGTGTGTTGCTTCTCTTGTCCCGTTTTTTCGCGCCGTTTTCAGTCTTGAATCATGAACCAACTGGCCCAACAATCCTCCCTTTTGCACTACCGTGGTTCAGGCGCATCGGATTTCTATAGAAACCTGAGCTCTGGACGCGGCGCATAACTGACGCCCACAGGCTGGAGCATCTGCGGAGAGGGTTCGCTACAAACTCGTCCGTTATGACATCCTTGGCTTCCAGTGTGAGGAGCGTGCAAGGCATGAACGAGGCGCCGAACAGCAACGCGATGCTCAACCAGGAACTCGATGCTCGCGCGCGATGCGCTTTGCAAGGACGTGAGATGCGCGAAGATTCAATTTGCGGGCGAGGAAAAGTGGTGCTATAATATCGATTGACCATTTCACACAGCCAGCTAGTGCTCGCATTCGTCGTTTCAGGGAGTGTGCGTCGGTTGATTGTTTTTTTTTTATTTCAGTAAGAGAGGGGATGGGTGATTATGGCCGCTATGCTACAGACAAATATGGCAGTGAGCGGCAGAGAAATGGAGGCAGGGAGGGGGAGAGATGGTGGCGGCGATGCTCGAGGCACCTGCTTCCAAAATATGCCTCTTCGCTTCGCTACCGGCTCAGTGGCGCACCTGCCCCGTCTTCCCGTGACGTCACTCTTGACGACAGAGCGGGTGCGGGGCCGTCCTTTCTCCCTCGGGTGCACGACCACGGCGGCACCCCTCGTCGGCGGCGGTAAACATTGTTCGCATTGTGCCGGCCGACTCTCGGCCGGGAGGTGACGACATCGTCGTTCCTCTCTGCCGGCGCTTGGGCTTCTTCGCATGACGCGCGGCCGATACCGCGCCTCCCCCCCCCCCCCCCCCCCTCCCCCCTCCGTGTCTACGCGGCGTCCCTCTTTCCGTCTTTGCGGCTGTACAGCGGCAACGCTGTTAGCCAGGAAATGCAAAGCACTGCTGTACGCACGCATTCGTTGCTGTAGCTCCAGCTGCTTCGCGTCTACCCTTTCAACTGCGCTAGCATTAGGCGACTCTCATGCATCGGCACGGTCTGCTTCTGCTGCTTCATTTGATTCCAGTTTGGAATCCGCAGCCATTTTTTATACTGCTGAAACACACGGGACATAAATAATTTTATTGATAATAGAAAACTATGTTTTTGAAGAGATGAAATGGCGCAGCAACTGTCTCACATGTCGGCGGATACCTAAACCGAACCATAAGGGGAGAGATAATGGTGGAAGTGAACAATTTTATTGAATAGCTGAACACGAGTAATGTAAAACAACATTAAGATGTTTTTCTTGGAAATCACAATGGTCTTGTACCCACCAGAGTCATTTAATTTATTTCTTGTCGTTTGTTTAGCTCCTTTATAAATATACCTCACCTTACAGAGGAATGCAAGCAAATTGTATAAGCACGGAGCTCATCACCGAAGGACGCCGATGCTTGTCAACGACAGACACGTCCAACACACCCCATGTCCGCATCATCATCTCTTCTTGAATATAAACACCGAGCGACCATTTCATTGCATTAATGAAGCGGAAAATTATTTCCCCGAGACCAGAATTATATACACGCGTTCAAGAACCGTGCAGGCACTGTTCCGAGTGGCTGAAGACGAGATTTGGCCCGCTTTTGCGACGATAACACAAAGAGGAGGATCACATGCACTGAGGCTTCAGACGTCTGGGGTAACAGACGCACGCAAACACGATGACGGTAAGACCTGAAGAGAGCAGGTTCAGACATAGCCCGGAGCGAACGCCTGCTGACGACACCGGCGGGGACGTCTGCAATGGAACGGCGCAGTGTCCTCGGCCCATTCCGTGGCCGGAACGTAGCAAGGATACGGGAAGGAAGATGATTAACGAAGGTCTGCAACATTCCGCAAACGAAAGAGCTCCATGGTTTGATGAACCGGGACTAGTGAAAAATGCCTATAGGGAATCGTAACGCTTGATAGCGCATAACGAGATATGCATTCAAGCAGCGGTTCCTGTGTCTTTGAGCGTGCCTCCACGCTCTTGTTAGCCCGACCGCAAAAAAGCCTGCCTTCCAGTATTAGAACACGGTATAAGGAAAGGGATCATGATTCCTTTCTCGAGACTCGGAGCAGGAAAAGAAGGATGACATGAGAAACTTAAGAAGATCGTGGAGTTGTATTTGTATAACGCCCGCTTTTTCTTCTGTGCGTGCCTTAAATTTGGTCTGAAGTATCTAGACAATATATAGCGGTTGAATTAACTGTGCATTTCACTCTGTTACGCATCCAACGACCATGAGATGTGCCCCTGATGCATTTTGCTGCGCTTTTCTCGCTGCTCGCACTTTATTGCGCTTGTACTTTTTCCCCCTTTCTTGTCTACGAATGGAGACATAAAAGAATACGGAGGAACCACCCGTGGAACGAAATTATTCAGAATTATCGGAAGCGAACGAAGATGAACGTAAAAGCCTTGTTTGTCATGCAACGCGCTAGGAAATTATGCTAGCCTGACAGGGCAGCCCTAATTCACGTGCAGGCGGCACAGCCGGCAATCATTGATATAGAATTCTATAGACAATAAAAAAGTGGTGAGCGTCAACATGGACAGACCTGCAGAAGTGGTATAAATTAATGTTTGTCGGAGAGCGACAGTGACGGAACTTCAAAATGAGGGTCTTTAAAAATTCTTTTTAATGGTTTTCATTTCCATATTTTAGCATATTACTACTCCCTCGCTCGCCAGGACATAAAGGAAAAAGCGGCGCTCACGTCCTTCGAACGTAAATATCGGCATTCAGTTGCTTGCTTGAAGCAAGAAGGTGGGCTATTCTAAAGAGTAGAACCGTGGCTAAATTTACGCTTTTACATTTGTTGAAGTCGGCGAATTGTCGTTTTCAAGAGGACTGCTGGCACCGCACTTATGCACGAACGGGTTTTCAGAATGGTGCTTTGTTTATTGGGACGCGGAGCGAAGTCTTTTTCTGGTGGTGTGCCCCATGCATTTCACTCGCGCAAAGTGGCGAAGCGCACACTGGGAGCAATCCCGACCTTTGCCGCTACGAATGTACTTACTTTATTGCAAGTGCGTTTAAATTAATGCTGTTCATTATGGTGGTGCTGCGTGTACTTCCCGGGCACAGTCGAAGCAGCAGACGTGTAATAGATAACAGGATCGCCCAGGGCCGCATTACTTCTACGCACGGCACTCTCGAGACGCGTGACATGAAGTTACTTCGCCCTGCACAGCACACGTTCAGTTTACCACTTTGGCAAACGAGATAACTCCAGTTTCACGTGTCCGTACAGTACTATATGGGAGTCTTAACGTTATTAGGCATTGATATCTTGTTGATAACGTAATTAGCCGTTGATAGTCGGCTTAGGAAACAAAAACTTCGGATGAAATAGATATACACGCCAACGCCTATGCAACTAAAGGTTGCCAAGTTTAGGCGTTTCGCAATGCCCGAGAAGCTCCGGAACTAAATTTAGTTGTACATTTAGTGCCTGCGTCTTCCTCGTTGTGTCCCTATGGTTGACGGTGCGTTGTTCTTCACCATGGACAACCAACTAGCCTAAACTTCCCATTACTCCGCATTAGCTGACATCCCATAACTCCGGCCGCACTCCGTCATGTCGCATTTGTTTTACTACTATTCTGCACTTATTCATTCGACAGCAGTTACCGTTGTCCCATTCATTAGGATAATTTTAGCGCAATCTGTTTCGAAATGAAAGCCATTATTAAGTTTGTTCTACCCAGCCCCACAAGTTGCTTAAGTGCGGTGTCGAGGGGCTTCTTTTGATTTTGAGCGATAGTTTAAGAAGCTTGTCGGCTTGCTTGTTGATGTGCGCCGTAACGCTTGGTCTTACAACATGTACAACTGAGCCAGAGTTCGGCCGCTAAATTTAATGGTAGGCAGTGGCTCCCTCGGAGGCCTCGCGGGCGCTCCGTGAATTAGCGGTGGGCGACAAATATAAACGATCAGACATGAAACGTCGCTATTAATCAATTTCGATTCGTGTGTGCAACATGATGTGTTGTCGCGCTGTAGGTCGTGCTTGACGAGACTAGCAATATCTTTGAGAGAGTGAGAAAAGCCGTCGAGGTAAGGCAGGGAGGTTAATCAGAAGAATGTTCCGGTTGGCTATCCTGCGCTGGGGCGATGCATGCCGGGCAACAATCCTTAAGTGTGACATTTGCCGCGGCCCTCATGATACTGCCTCAAAAGATAGTCCACGTCAGAACAGGGAACGGGCGATACTTTAGCAGATCACAAGAGACAGTTCCACGCACAGAGAAGCCACCGCTAAGGTGCGACGACGTCGTCACCCTCGCCACAGTCCTTCTAAGAGAGTAGTGACCATTGGAAAGGATCGTTAAGGAATTTCCAAGGTAGTGTACTTTAAATCCGCCTTGGAATCTCCACAACTTGTCCTCCCCCTCCGCATACCACTGTAAGGAACGGGAGCCATATTACTGAAGAGGCAGGGACGGTTGTCGCAGCGACATCCTTGCGTTCGCCGATCTAGGCTGGAGATTGCCTAGATGTCCGCTAAGTTTTCAGCGTGTTGTTGTTCATTATTCGACTTTGTCAAGCTGCAAACAAGCATTGCCAAAGGAAAACGGAACGAAAGAGAAGCTCTTACGACAAGTGCTACCCCGCTAACTCTTTTCTGCCTCGACTGTATACAAGGCACCTTACTAAGAGCTTGTAGTGAAGCTAACGCTCTCTATACAAGCTAGAATATTTCCATAGCCTGTTCTTGTACGCCGGTTTCATGCTTGTGCCTGGCGAACTGTGCAGCCTTACATTTACGAGTCAAAATATTGTACACTGTTCGCTGTTCGTAAATTACGAAAGGTATGTCCTGCCTTCGCTATGCTCTACGCCTCACGTGGCTTTTTTAGAGGCGAAGTTCCTTTCCAACCTGAATTTCGGGCTGCGTTCACAGCGGAAGTCATGCCTTCAGAACACTAGACGTATACATCTAAATTTACGTATAACTGTCACTTTATATTTCTTGTGTATGAAGCGGTAGAATGCGGCGTCCACTCGTACGGGACACGAGCGTTTGGGGAAGACGAAACATAAAAAGAAAACACCCGCGTTTTTGTACAGCGTTTTTGTATTAAACAGGTTATTCACGTACTTCAAGAGCGGTAGCTCTCGCTTTTACGCAGAAGTGCAGGAAATAGCGATTTTGAATATCTGTAGAAAAGCAGTTATTTTGAGGCTTCGAAGGCCTGGATCTGTATTATAAATAAGTTTCGTTTGTGTTTTTTAGAGCCATTTCAGTGAAAATAAAGAATTAAGGCAAGTCCTGCTGCATTTTCTAATTAATTCGCACCTTTCAGCAACATCCAATGAAACGTAGAGGCTGACAAACAAGTTCTCCTGACAATGGCAGTCTTGTTTCTGTTCACAAAAAGGGTAAAAGAAGTGCAGCGTTTCACGGCGTCCCTTTGGCTTTCTTATTTCGCTCCTCCTTTCATGAGAGATGGTAAGAAGGACGTTTTCTTAATTAAGGTTCCTCGCTTGCTGACATCTCAGTGCGCTTCATTACGACGCGAGGCGCAAAGGAAACGGCGAACCAGGACAGGACTGCTAATATTATTGGAGAGTTTCGTCCGCATGGCCGGCTATAATTGGAGTAAACCGAAACAGTTGGAACAAGGGCAGCGACGCTAACGCTAGGAAATATCTCTTGGTGCTGCAGGATGTTCTAAGCCTTATTTATGCTGTGCTCTTCATGCGTTTGTCGGATGTGCGACGCCTGAACTTTCAGCGAGGTCCTTCGTTGACTGCTGGCGCTTGTGCCGACTTTTGTGCCAAATGCTTGAATACCAGCATTTCGACCCCCTTAGTCCAATTATGCAAACGCTCATGTGTTCAAGGTTTGAGGTGGCTAGATTAACCTCGGCAGTGAAGGCCGACGAAAGGCTCCAGTGTGTTGCGCGACGACAGTGCACGTTAAAAATCCCCAGGTGGTCAAAATAATTCTAGAGCCCTTCATTACAGCATATCATTCCTTCTTTTTTCACACTCTCCTTCATTCATCCCTTTCCTTGACGGCGCGATTCGGGCATCAATTGAGAAGTGAGACAAGTACTGCCCCTTTGCTTTCCTCAAAACCAATTTTCGCCTCAGCAGTACCCGGGTTCGGTCCCGACTGCGGCGGCTGCGTTGATGGAGGCGAAACGCAAAGCCGCCCGAGTGCTGTGCGATGCCACTGCACGTTAAAGATACCCAGGTGGTCGAAATTATTCCGGAGCCCTTCACTACGACACCTTTTTCTTTTTCTTCTTTCAATCCCACCTTCCTCCCTTCCCTTAAGGCGCGATTCGGGTGTCCACCGATATATGTGAGATAATTACCGCGCGATTTCCATTCCTCAAAAACTAGTTTTCAATTTTTCCTCCGCAACTGAGGTGTACACGGAGGAGTGAGTCGGTTACTGCGCCTTTTCCTTTCCTACGCACGTTCCGAAGCTCCAGGGTAGTCCCCTACTGGTCCAGGAGTCCACGGGCTTGAGATATGATTCCCAAGGGAGAACTATGTGCGCTGTCAGGCCCGGGGTGCACTCGAGAACCACAAGCCTCACGACCCACCACATATGGGCTGAATTGGGTTAGTGCAGAGTGGGGCATAACCCCGGGTCGACGCTTGGACACCGCCACGGCGCGTTAAACCACTCGGTTGCCGGCATTTTAATGAAGTTATTAAAGCGAAGGCTTTACTACGACAGCCAGCGAGCCATTTAGGCTCGTCGTGCCGTATGCCGTATGTAGGGAGCCGTGTGCCGTATGCAGTGGCCGACGAACGACCTTGAGCCGCCGTTGCCTAGCAACACCGCAGCCGCGCTCCAACATATGGCGCCCCCATCGACGCCGCTGCCGTCACCGCTCGCTCCACCAGATGGGCTCCGCTGGGGTAGAGGGAGAGGAGGTGTCGCCTTGCGGGGATATATATATATATATATATATATATATATATATATGCGCTTCGCCTCAGCGTATTGTAGTCGTTATGGAGAGCGCGAAAGAGACGCAACAACGACAGAACGAAGTGAGCAAGAGACAACGCGCTCAAGAGACGCCAGAAGAACGCGCCGCACGACTCGAGAAGCGTCGTAACGAAGATGCGGCTAGAAGAATTCGTGCCACGTCCCGGAGTGACTCTTCAACTGCGGAAGAGGCCTGGTTTGAGTTCTCGAGAGCGTCGGAATGAGACGCTGCGTAGACGACGTGCCCAGGAAACGAAGCTTTCGCAATTCAACTAGGGTTAACCAGAGCTAAACCACAGCCAATTTTTGCTATCCTATCCTATGTGCGCTGTCTGTCTGGCACCGTTGTTTCGGCTCCTGAGCCCGAGCACGCGTGTTCCCACCCTGCCGCGGCAGCTCCAGGATGTTTGTTTAACGTTCACTGATATCATAGAGCACACGAGCGCCTTTCTCGCTTCGCCTCCATCGAAACCCGGCGTGCAGGTAATCGTATCCATCTTTTGAAGCCTTTCGCTCGTAGCAGATACAGTCAGAAAAGAACCATTAAAAGAGAGATAACATCATTCCTTTCTGCTTTTCTCTTTCAGCTTTGACTTTAATGCTATAACTAGGAGATGTGTATGACAGCCACTAGTACAAAATTATTGTTGAACGTAACATGCGATGGTTTTAGCCGTAACAACACCAACAAAAGAACCGAGCTCAAAGCGCTTCAAAATGGCCCTTTGACTGTTTTGTTTAGCTCTCTCTACAGGACCTTAGCGATCTGTATCCTCTAGGAAAGTAAGCAGGCATTTGTGTGGCTCAAGACACTGTATTTCCTCAGTTTAGTCCATACGCTGAATAATGAGGCACGACAGCGTACTGCAGCATTGTATGACAGCCATCTCTTAATTGACCTCGAAGGGGCAGTGCTGTGGCAACGTTCTCTTGGTATAGGAACTTTGGTAAGATCTTGTTAGTGTCGAGGCTTCAAACTTTTCCTCCTTCGCCAAAATTCCACGTACGTCTCTGATCGTCGGACTTGCGAAAGTTCAGCATAGCTAATTTTTCAAGAAAGACAACTGCTCACTGCGCGATATGCTTTTCGCAGCGCTGCCAAAGATGTGAAGCGTAATGAGGCGTCCTTTAGCAGCTATGCATAGGAAAGAGTTGTCTTAAATATTATCTAGGTTAAAGAGCGCAGTTAAATCGCCTACATTCTTATTTGGCCGTGACAGACTGTTGTTTTGTTATTCGCTATGTCTTCTCCGTTTCTGACGGTCTTTCTCGGGTGGAAAAGACATATTTGAGTGCCACCCTTATAACAATGGTCTATAGACTTTCTACAGACTAGTCTACAATATTTGTCTAGAGCAAGTCTGTAAACTTTATTAACAAATGTCTGTGGAAGAACATCTTGTAAGGGCACAGCGCTCCGTGTAATAATTAGGACAAGAACGCATGTCGGATTTGTAACGAGTGCTCGTCGTTAGAAAGAAAATTACTCCTTTGGCAGCGTAACTAACCAAACTGCATGCTGTGGCTAACCGGGGAAGTAATTTTCTTACGCTGCCTTATAGCTTTACAGGTGTCTCAACTACGGCCAGAGCAAAATATAGGACAGGTGGTTCGTACCGTGTTCATTTATCAAAGTGCTTAATATGGGCATTGAAGAAAGGCACCAACCTTGGGCAACCTTTCATCTCGAATCTACATACCTCCTTCCCTCACGCTCTCTCTCAAGTTGTGAGCGTCCAGGAGAGATGCAGAGTTCTTCTCATAAAACAGCTTCCCCGAGGGATGATAGCGATACGATGACGGAGACTAATTAGTTGCGTACGTAGTTCGAAGGGCATGCGCTGTTCTAGGGGACACGAAACACTAGATAAAACATGGAAAGGGGCAGATACACGGATAGATGCAAATACCGGCCTCTATACCGACCTTTGTTTTACCTCGTGTTTAAGCCGGGCTTCCCAAAACAGCGCCTGCCCTTAGCAGGGATTATAGCAGCAAGAAAATAAAAAGCGTGTCGTGTTTTGCGTTGCGGCCTTCCTGAGGAGCATCGTCGAATTCTCGTGGGTATAAAAGCAAGGCCGCACCAGCCGTGCTGTTCTCTCGCGCGGCGTGCGAAAAGCCTCTCCGTGGCTCATTTATAAGCCGCGCGATCATCCTGGCTGCTTCCGCAAACAAGGAAGCGGGAGCCAGGTCGCAGCGCGGCGCGCGATGCCGCAGGCTTTAAAGGGCGCAGCAAAAGGCAAACACGGGAAGCCGGTACGTGGAAGAACGCAAAACAGTGTGCCCGAAGGGTTGCGGCTGGGATGGCGGGGATGGGCGCTAGGCGGTGTTATCACTTAGCAGCAGAAGCAACAGCAGCTCCGGCGAAAGCAGCGTTAGATGCAGCTGCCTTCGGCGCTTTCGACGCATAAAGCCTGAGTAAGGCGCTTTATATCCCCCCGTTGCGTGTTGCCGGATGCCCGATGCGCTCCGGTACGTGCTGCTCCCTCACATCACCGCCTTCTCACTATTTTGCCGGTATTGTTGCTCGCACACGAAGCGGTAACATGATGCGGTACCCGGAGGGGGTGGTGAAAGTAAGCAACCCATTCTTGGCTAGCTGGTGGTATGCCCTCAGGTTCACTGTGTCCGCCAAGTAACATAAGGTCACTCACTCGCTCACTCACTCACTCCACTCACACAGTCACTTACTCACTCCACTCACTCAACTCACTCACTCACTCCACTCACACACTCACTCACTCACTTCACTCACTCACTCACTCACTCACTCACTCACTCACTCACTCACTCACTCACTCACTCACTCACTCACTCGCTCACTCACTCACTCACTCACTCACTCACTCACTCACTCACTCACTCACTCACTCACTCCACTCACTCACTCACTCACTCACTCGCTCGCTCACTCGAGTCTGAGGGTGAAAGTTGGAGTGCAGACACCTGATTTAGGTTTCTGATTTTTCCCTCTGATTATGCGCAAGACATTAAATATAAAGGACCACATGAAATTCACCAACGCCAGGTATATAGTGGAAAATTTAATTTTTTCGGTCATATTGTTTATGTTTCGGCTTCAGCAGCCTAACAGTAACTTTGATGTCGATGTTGTGTTTACTCAATATGAGGCGTGCAAAAACGGCAATAGTTTAGCCGCTTTTTCATTACTTGTTACTGCAGGTTTTGGTACAGGCTGGCGAATGGGTTATCGTGAAGTAAAATGAAGAATAAGGGATTACAGGGATTACAGTCTCACGTAATCTAAGCTTAAGTTTGAATGCACAGCGAGCACTCGGCTGTTGAAGCCAAAACCGAAACAACATGAAGAAAAAAATCACTAATAATTTGTTAGAGGAGGCGAATTTCACGTGGTGATACATGGGTGCGAAGGGATTACGCACCATTCATAAAAAAAAACTAGTCAACCAAAAATTTGGTGTCAATACTTCTTTAGTAAAACACATTTTACAAACCTGCGACCCGCTGACGGCGCTGTTCTGTTAAATAACTGACAGGAGGAATTCTAGAGCATGACCGCGGATCTGGCCCTGTAAGCTGTTCCGTGGTACTCAAATTTGTTATGAAGTGTATTAAAGTGATGTTTAATAGTCTGTGAAGGGAGCAACAGTTTACGATTGGTAACGAAGGGTAAACATCTATTTACGGCAAGCAGTCAGCGATGATATCCAGGGTTCGACGGAAACCCGTCTGGTCGGGTATGTTGGTCGGGTTTCATTGTGAACAAGGCCCCCGTAAGCCGGGGCCGAAACGTCATCTTTTTAACGATTGGTCGGCCTTGAAGATTTTCCGCCAGCGAAGATACAGACCATGGAAGTGAAATATATGCTATCTTGCCACGGTTTTGGGTATAAAAACGCTTTGAATTGTGAAGCCGCTCCCAGACCCGTCAGCCTCTGGCATCGGCATGGACGCCGTCGGCCGTAATATTTTCGTCCTACCTGGTGTAAGCCGATGAAGCACGGGTAATGGAAAAGTTCTCTTTGAGCCTACTATTGCTTCGTCTCATGGGCTTCAGCGCGCATTATCAAGGAGTGCGTCAGCATCTTTGGGAAGCCCCGAACCACCGGGAACAAAATGAGGACGCTGCGAAACCGCCAGGCGAGCAGGAAATTGCTGAACTCGACAGGAGTACGTCACCGCTAATACCGAGCCGGTGTGTCAGCGAAGTCGCGAGTGACCTCACTCGATGCTGCGCTGTCGCTGCGGGTTTAGCGAGCCGTTAAGCTTCTCTCTTTTTCTCTTCTTTGTTCCGAACGAGAGCAGAGGTTGCAGGCCAATGTATATATATATATATATATATATATATATATATATATATATATATATATATATATATATATATATATATATATATATATATATATATATATATATATATATATATATATATATACACGTTACAGAAGCGAAGAGAGCAATCGCGAACCCAGGAAAAAGAGGAGAAAGGTCGTACAGATCGATATCATATACGCCTTGTTGCCGACTTCATGGGGTGACATCAAAGTTAGAGCGAGCGCGGATGCTTTTACTGACTTCGCCATGTGTCAGGAAGAACTTGCGGAGAAACTAAGCAAACATTGTCACGCATTTTTTGTTTGCTGACGCAGGATGTTATGAATGTCCTGCTCTGTAGATAAAATATCCCGTGAAGGTTCTGTAGGTCAAGTGAGAGAAAATGAAAACTTATTGTACATCAGCGTCTGATCAAGGCCCCTTCGAGGCTGCTTGTACGATGCACAAAGATTCAGGCAGAAAAAAAAGTTACATTTTACTCACTCATTTACTGCAAAAAATACACGTGGTACAGTCAAGCAGATGCAAGTAAACACTGGCGCCTTTTCGATCAGACTACGCTAGCTGTATTACTTTGCGTCTCATAGCGCACTCTAAACTGAAAGGAGTAAAAAAAAGTAGCAAGCTGTGCTCTAGCGCACCGACATGCGTTTTTTTTTTTTGCGCTACGCTTTTTTCCTGATTCTTGAAATACTTGCCTTGCTACAGTGAACCAAGATATACAGCTACATTTTGTAAACCGTGCGCAGCCTGCATTTGAAGCCGTGCGGACCGGTTACGACTGAAAATACGCAATTAATGAAGAGATTCTTATAAGCATTGATTGCGCAGTGTTGGATCGTGGGAGAAACCGCTGGCCTGCACTGGTATAGTAAGGCAAGCTGCACTCACTGAGTGGGTGCCAGCGCTAACCGGTGTCGCAGAGAGGTAGAGCGCCGGCGCGTAATTGCTCCGTTAATCAGTGGTCGTGCCAAGTTGTGGCTGTTCACAACGCCACCCAGGGTACGTAATTGTACTGCGTGACATGGCACTGCCGGCAGCGTGACATGGCACTGCTCGGCGGATCAGAGGACGGCCCTCCTTCGCCTTGTATTGCTCCGCTACGCGCTGCACCCATCGCTGACGCTGCACTCCCGTTAATGAAAAGCGATCGTCTCTGGGGAAAAGCAAAAGCTGTGCTGCCGGAAGTGCATCGCCATGTTAGTTGCCGGCTTGGGCGTGCGAATGAACGCTCCTTGCTTGCTCTGTTCTCTTCATCTCGGTCAGCTCTCCAGCGGCGGAAGGTGGGTGAAAACAAGAAAAGAAATGTAAATAAAGAGTTTTCGGGTGAACGGCAAGAGTGCGGATCCAACCAGACAGGGTTTGCCTCTGACAAAAACGCCTTCTGTCGCGTCCGATTTGTTTGGATGACGCCGGCGAAAAACTAAGAAGGGCACCGCAGCGGCTAGCCGTTTATCAGACGTCTGGATTCGGGTGAAATCATTAAATAAAGTACTTAATACAGAATAAACAACGCGCATCACTTAACCCGTGAAGGAGCATCGTGAAAGAAAAATTATATATGAAAAGAACAGTCAGTTTTGTCAGAAACCGAATTACTGGAGGTAAAGTACTGCGATTATATCTTTTAACATTTATGAGGGAAAAATTATTTTTTTCTCTTTCCATTAACAAAGAATTAAAGGAAGGCGCCTGTTTTGTTTGCAAGACTTCTTCTCTCGCGTCTCATTTAGCCCTTTGGCTCAAAACATTAACATCAGAGTAAGGTTATTTTTTGTAATGGGCCAGCAAAAGGAATACTCCGCATCATTCCGTGTTTCGTTCTAGTGAAACTTTTCTGTCTGGCCCATGATAAAATAACTGTCTGTGGATACGTTTCCTTAAAGGAAGTTGAACGGATTTGTGGTTCATATATTCGTTTGTAAATGCACGTCGGTAAATTTGACAACTTAGGACGAGGAGCTGCAGTGCTGAGATTGCCGGGATCATGTAATTTTTATTTTCTTATGTAAAAGAAGAGTAATGATATGTATTAGCGTCAGAAAGCAATCAGGGGCGCGGTTTAATCACACGTCAAGATTTCTGTTCAATCTTTGTGCAATTGTGCAATTGTCAGTGATCTACAGTATCTTCCCTTAACATATGTCACTTGACTTTTTGAACCAATAAGCGTGCTTAGATTCGGCACACGATTGTGTAAATTGTGAGATGGGGGCCATGGATGCATTTCTGCATTAAAATCGCGGAATGGGAGAGCGATTTTATTTATGTTCAGAGATTTTCGTTGTAAACAAAAGAAATCGAGAAAGGTGCAGATCACAATGGGCAGAAATGCGGTGAAGCGGTCCACACAGCTTGGTCAAGAGCACGATAGGAAATTGGGTAAGTTCCACAAGAGCGGAGACGTTCAAGACCAAAGGATATTCTCCCCTCCCTCTTTTAGTTCTAAAATTTCTATAAGAAAAGAAGATGCAAGTAAGCTCCAGCTGCTCCTGTTCGAGGTTACAAAACTGAGCTTGCACTGACGGAAACAGTGCTAGCCCCAATGAATATATGGCTCAAGCAGAGAGCAAGCAAAGCACAAAAGAAGCTCTATTTTTCGCAAAACAAAAGTACCAAAACTCAACACACACAGATATAAGCAAAAAAAAGCAGACGTAAAACGTTCTTATATAAGGGAGGACATGTACTGAAATGAGGTCGCGCACACTTTGAAAAGAAACAGCATTGAAAGATAAGGGTTTCTGGGAGCGATGTGATACCGACAGGAATGAGTAGAATTTCGCGTTTGTGATGAATGAAAGGCCGGAGAACAGAGAAAAACAACAGCCGCCGGTGATGAAAAATTAGGGGACTGCCTCATCTCCAGCGCAAAAGTGAGGAAAAATGGGGGCTGGCAGAGTTGGATGCCTGCCAGCAGAGCGCAGACGGGTTGCACGCCGAGCGGCGCGAGGAACAGGGGCAACCGCCAAAAGCCAACGCGGCAGGCGTTGGCTTTCAAAACAACGCCGGTTTCCGACACGGTGGAGAGAACTGTAGTATGCGGGGTGCGCAAGACAGAGAGGGCAACGAAGTCAAAGCTTGCTGTGTGGGAAAGACGCCGACAACGTTGGCAGGATCTCAGAGAGTTGAAACCCAGCTGTACCGCTATTATATAAATACCAACGGAAGCAACATGGATGCTATTACGTGAAAAAAAACACATTAATGTTGTAAACTATACCTATCTTGCCCCTATTTATTTTGTGTGATTTTAGCGGGCGCCTTGTGAAACGAACAATCCTAGTGAAAAGCTTTGATCGAGTGGAAATGTTTTGATAATACTGAACAACAGACGAAATCAGCATGGTGTACAATCCTTATGCTATTCCATCATTACTGGTATTGCACAAGTGTCAGAAGTGACACCTTGGCGTCTGACTGACGGACAGGCGCACGAAGCCATAGATTTCACCGCTGACGACCAGTTCATCAAACGTTTACGAGTTTCGACTTGGGTCGTCCAGTGCAGCGATAAGACAAGAAGGTATGCAACAGCCATAGAAACCTCTCTCCGCCCTCCCCATTAAACAAAAAGAGAGCATGCTTGCCCACTGGGGCATGGCTGTGGCAGAGCAGGAGTGGATTGATCTCGGTCCTCGTAGGCTTTCCCAAAGCACTCGACAGAAATAGTCTGCGTTCCGGAGAAGTACACTGCATTTTGGGACCCAGCAAAGAACGGAACCTGACTTGCTTACTTTTTTGCTGATTTCCTTCCTTTCCTGACTTCTCGTCGCTCGGAGTTGTTTTTCTTCGCCCAGCTCTAGCCGTTCTTAAAAGATTCCTTCGAAACCTCTGTTTTATGTGGTATAACACATTTCGTAGTATGTGGCCCTTTAGGTCATCAATGAGACGTATTCAGCCAGAAATACTCGGGTACCTTCATTTTTGCAGCAACATTCGCCTTTTTTTTCTTTACGTTTCCACACTGTGGCACATTGCCTCACAAGCATTGCCGTGTGGGCATCTGGAGTGCGAGCAAGCCTCACCTGCACTCGCTTGGAAGAGTGTGGAAGACTATAAAATAACTCCAAATCAGCGCGCCGGAGATGCTAAAGTATACCAGTGCGCGCTTGTCTCGCTCAAAACGCTTTCGTAGAAGCGTGAAGCGTGGCCCGCGTCGGCCGTTGGAGCGTTCGTAAACAAGCGCTCTCCCATGCTCAGGATGCGGCAGACTCGGTTTGCGCGGTGCTGCAACCTTCCACGAATACTTAGTTACGTCAACAGGAAAACGAAGCTGGCATCTCATCGATGGACTCTGTTTACCGCGCCCTTGACGCATCAGGGCTCATGATGGAGGCGTCATAACAAAGTTTCGGGTTCCTGTTTTGACATGTGTTTCCGCAGAAAAGCCAACAAGCATTGCTGGCGTTTTCGCTTATTATTTTGTTTTGTAAAGTCATATCCACGAAATACGAGATATAGAATCAAGGGCAACGTAATGCAGAATTAGTGGCTGATTTTTCTTTTTCATGTACTTTAAATATAGGCGGCTGTGGAGTACAGAGTTGGAGTTTTTTTCTGTTCTGTTGCGAAAGTGGCTTAGTGCGGTGCAATGTTGAGAAGCAGCTACAAAATCTTTTAAGGGCAAAAATAAAATATTTAACATATTAGAAACGAATCGCGAAATGTTCTTCGGCCTTTTCAATGGCATCGTTACTGTCTACGCGAGCTTACAGACATCAGAAGAGGGAAAGATAGGCTGATCTTCACTATAAAGGAACGTCGGCAGGAAAATAAATACGCAGGTGGCGCAGTGGCTCGCCCCAGCAGAAATAGTTGTAGCAAAGCCGGAAAAGAGAGTCGGGCCACTCAGGGAGCGGGATTGTCGGTACTGCGGAGAGGACCAAAAGAGGAGCACAGAAGCTCTACGGACAAAGAATATGTCCACGCTGGACGGTACAGAAGGAAACTGTGTGCAAAAGGAAACAGAGAGCGCTGCATGCGTATAATGTGGCCGGCAAATCCATTTGACGCGCTTGTCCCAAGGATGGGACAGGAAAAAGAGCAGGACACACTATTCCTCACGGTACAGAGGCAGCGATGCGGAGGTGGCTGACCAGACGTGATTCGCGAGTCGGCCGGGCGTCTTAAAAAGAAACAAGAGGAACCCGATCCATAATGCAGAGGGCCGCCGCTAAATAAACGATGCGGCAGCGGCGCAGATAGGACTGCACAAAGGGAGAGACCTGTATATATACGCCGCTGCTTTCCAGACGAGCGCGCATCTCGACTGCTGCGGCTATGACGCCTTACCACAACGGCACCGCTGTTAGTTCCGGCTTGCGCAGAAGTCCTCTTTGTCTCGCATCACGCACCAAGCGGAGCGTGTGGAGCGTTGCATACTTCTCCAAAGCAACGCAGTCCGAGAGACGTTTAGCGCTGAACCGTTCGGGCGGCAGAGTAGCCTCAAGAAGTGTGAGTGTCGGGACAGGTTGAACTTGGCGGCGTAGAAAGATGGCGTTTTGTGCTGCCATTGGTGACGGACGATACGTCACACGGATGGACTGACACAACGACAATGCACACAGGTGTGCTCGATGTGTCGGCATCGGTCGGGTGAAATTCTTTTTTAGCAAAGTTTGTTGCAAAACAAGGCACATATTTGAGAAGCCGGCGCGGCGCGTAAAGAAATTCGCCCATGCACATCGTACTACACACAAAAACTTCAAAGAGAAGGCGGAGAACTTCTTTACACATTGTTTACATATTGGACATATTGAGCGGCGAATCCCAATTTCAAGAAGCCGTTGGCCGAGGCTGCTCTCGAGGCCTGGTCGACAAGCCACTTTAGGTGGTCGCGGTCAGAGTCGTACAGGATATCCTCTCAGTGGTCCTTGGACGAGTTATGTCGAAAGAAAAAGGAACAGTGACCAAAGGCTGTTGTTGAAAAAGTTAGACATGTTGGCTTCCGCAACGAAAGCCTACTACCTGGCCAAACGAGATGTCATCAAACCCTAGGTTTCGTGCATGTATGCGCTGGGATGAGAGGAATTGTGGGATTGTTTTGGCAGACTGCGGCTGGGTCCTCCCCGCCGTGAAAGAATTTTGTTGTGAAGTCAGCGCGGTTTCACTTGCGGTGCAGAATTACACGGGCGAAAAATGCACGGAAGACCTATGTAGAGAGCGTAGCCTTGCATGTGCTGACTGATGCCCCCTCCACTTCGCTCAGAAGCGGCGCCGCTTAGCCGGAGGAGAAACAACTCTAGCTTAGTGGAGAATAGAGAGTTTGTTTCACGTACGTAGAGGCCTCACGTACGTAGAGCTCTTACGGGTGACCAGTGCGCATGCGCAGAACGCAAAGGGTATGCGCGAGTCTCGACGTGCGTACGTGATATTCGGATTTTTACGTTTCGGTCTTTGCATTGCTTGCGTACGTAGCGTTGACAAACATGGCGGCGCCCTGCCCGCCGCTTCACAGCGATAACAGCTTCGTAGCTAATCCCTCGAGGCGATATCGTGTTCTAAACTTTTGTATTCGCCTTCGATTTGCCCATTCTTACCCTAGCATAAGGTTTCAAGCGACAAATAGCTTTTGTTTTTCAGACAGAAGGGCGATTTTTCAGCTGTTAAGCCTGACGAAGTAGCGTTGGTCGTCGTCATAGCAACGGTCTCGCTATGAATGGCTTGGCTTAAAGACTTGTCTTGGATGATTTAGGCTACAACCAGTGTCTGTGTTTCTTAGTAGATGGCGCTAGGCGTAACGCGCAGCGTGCTTCGCGTACGTGTAACTATAAGGGTTTCAAACGACCTACGTGCAGGCTACGTAGACTTCTCACGTTTGCGTACGTGAACCCTCTACGTACGTGAAACTAAAACTCTAATGTCTCGCCGCGTGGCTAACGGCGGCGCGCATCTCAGCTGGAGGGTAAGCGAGTGGTCGTACATTAGATGTCACGTGTGTGTGTGTGTGTGTGTGTGTGTGTGTGTGTGTGTGTGTGTGTGTGTGTGTGTGTGTGTGTGTGTGTGTGTGTGTGTGTGTGTGTGTGTGTGTCGTGCGTGTGTGTGTTTGTGTGTGTGTGTGTGTGTGTGTGTGTGTGTGTGTGCGCGTGCGTGTGCGTGTGCGTGTGCGTGTGTGTGTGCGTGTGCGTGTGCGTGTGTGTGTGTGTGTGTGTGTGTGTGTGTGTGTGTGTGTGTGTGTGTGTGTGTGTGTGTGTGTGTGTGTGTGTGTGTGTGTGTGTGTGTGTGTGTGTGTGTGTGTGTTGGCACAAAGTGAGCGACAGACGCTGCGCGTGCTATAAATGTCGGTCTTTAAGCGCTCGCGGCTAGCCAGTGTTGAAATTTGGCTTCGAGAGAACGCTGTTGCGCGATCTTGTAAAACACTGCTGTCCAGCAGCCACGGACCACCTGAGAAAGAGCGCGCGCTAATCTTCGTAACGGCCTCGTCGTGATCCTACGGTTGCGGATCGGTGCTCTCAGTGCCCGGTGAACAATTTGCATTTCTTTGGTTTGGCTCTTGTGCAATACTGCACTTTTATATTAAAATTTCTCTCTGTATCTAGCCTCTGTCGAGTATTTCTTTGCATATGTTGGATTGTTATGTAGAACACTTGTACGTGTTGTTATGAGTGACTTGTAATTCCTCTGTATCGTCTCTGCTGTATGAAGCTTGTTGTTCAGTGAACCTTTGTCTCTGACCTGTTCTGGCTGTGCGACCGGCGAAAGCTGGGCACCGAACGATCACTCTTCTTTGTGAATTGGTAGCACGTTTCCGGCTCAGCTTGTCACGCTGTGTCGAGCGCATCTCCTGGGCGACCGGAACAGCTACCCTCAGGCTCTCTAATCCGCCTTTTTCATGTTCCAGTGCTGCCACCTCGCGTACAACTCTGGAAGCTCACTGGAAGGGTACTGTGCGCCGAACCCGGCCGCACTGAGCGCCGCTGCGGATTACGTTTTGTTGGAATCTGTCAACGATGGCGTGTCCTGGGTAGCGCCTGGTACCTGGAGGATTTCTAAGATTGACTGATGGCTGTGTGCGAAGTCCGAGGCAGGCTGCTGAGCCCACCGAAGAACAAATTCTTCAGTATCTTCGATCATGCGGCATGCGATGCGATCGCCAGCTGAGCAAGGGCCGCCGCGTCAGAGATCCAAATCCACTTCCAAATCCACTTTATTTCCAACCTACAAGTTGGGGGTCCCCCAGGGAAAAAGCTGTCACAGACAGCTTGACTGGGCCCTGGGGGCCTACAGGCAGCATCACGCAGTGGACTTCACAGCACAGTCAAAAAGATATATGAACATGAAGCTCGTAGCTAGAGCAAATGCAGTGTTTACACTTCTTAATAATTATGCATACAGCAGATGTCAAAAATGAATATGAACATGAAGCATATACAAATAGCAAATGCAGTGTTTACACTTCGTGAAGAGTTGTAAAGTAATATTTCAATATAATGTATTTCATTTCAATACATTAAAACAAAAAGCCAATACACGCTAGCACATTAGGATGCAAACAAGAGTTAATCGATTAAAAACCAACCTGTTGCCCGTCGGTCGAGTAGTGGTGTCAGTTCTTATTGGTCAGTGCCATTATTTGGATCGCAGTAATACTCATTGCCTCATCAAAAAATTTCTTAATTCTTGTCTAAATCTGTTAAGCGGGGCAGTAAAGTCAATGTGGGCTTTTAGCTTATTATACAGTGATGGTATGCGGTAGTCAAGAGTGAACCGGCCATAATTTGTACGTGTACGCGGCACTGGTTTTAGTTCCTTACGTAAGCTGTAAGCATGCAAGGGAGGGTGTGCATTATTTGAAAGGTTATGTTTATGCATATAGAGAGACAGTTTGTAATCATATAATTTAGTTGCTTTAAGCATATTATGTTTAGTAAACAAGGGATCAGTGGATAGCTGGCTTTGGTTTCCATAAAAGTTCTCGAGAATTCGTAGCACCTTTTTTTGTAGTCGCTCCAGTTTATTGTAATTATGGATGGTTGTAACTCCCCAAACTAAAATGCAGTATGAAAGGCGAGAGTAGAAATTAGCAAAATATATTGCTTTTTTGAGCCTCACTTGAAGTAGTTCTCTCAGCTTATAGAGACAGCCAACTGTTTTGCTTAATTTTATCGCCATCTTGCTAAAATGCGTATTCCACGACATGGTTTCTTCGAACCATACGCCTAAAAATTTTTCTGATGCCACACGCTGCAAAGCTATACCTTGAAAATTTAGAACTAGCTCAGTGTCAAAGGATTTGTTATGTGGCTTGAAAATGATATACTTAGTCTTTTTAACATTCAAGGTTAATCTATTTTTATGCAACCGCTCTTCAAGTTTGATCAAATAAATATTTATGACAGTGTTCAATTGAGTTACGGTTTGTGCGGAGAAACAAATATTTGTGTGAAGGCTACATTCGGAACATAATGTTCAAAGAAATATCCCAGATCAGTGAGGCTGGCGTTTTCCGCTGTATATGCCTGTATATGCCATGAAAGGTGGATACTACATCGTGCAAGCCGTAGCACAGAAAACGACTGGGGACAACAGTTTTCACAATCCCGCCGCGGTGGCTCTGTAGTTACGGCGCTCGGCTGCTGACCCGAAAGACTTGGCTTCTATCCAGACCGCGGCGGTCGAATTTAGATGGAGGCGAAATTCTAGAGGGCCACGTACTGTGCAATGTCAGTGCAGAATAAAGAACCCCAGGTGGTCGAAATTTCTGCAGCCCTTCACTACGGCGCCCCTCGTAGCTTGAGTCGCTTCGGAGGGTTAAACTCCCATAAACCAAACCATAAACCGAGCTAATGGATTGATGTCCTTATATGCGGAATTGGTCATTCTCGACTTTACATTTTGAGATCCCTAGAAGTCCTTATATCATTTCTGGCACATAGGTGCAATAGTTACTCGATCCGCCACTGCCCTGCAATGGCAGGTGCTGCCACCGGTGGGGATTGTGCGACCCAGGCTGCTCTTCCCAAGCAACCTCTTTTTAGTGATCATTAATTTAACTGTAGTCCTCCATAAAGTCAGCAATAAAATTCCAATAAGGAAGGGCGTCAGGCAAGGAGACACAATCTCGCCAATGCTGTTCACCGCATGGTTACAGGAGGTATTTCGAGGCCTGAATTGGGAACAGTTGGGAATAAGAATAAATGGAGAATACCTAAATAATCTGCGATTTGCTGATGACATTGCCTTGCTGAGTCACTCAGGAGGTGAACTGCAAATCATGATCAATGAGTTGGACAGGCAGAGCAGATCGATGGGTCTAAAAATTAACATGCAGAAAACCAAGGTAATGTTCAACAGCCTAGCAAGGGAACAACAGTTCACAAATGGCAGCGAGAGCCTAGAAATTGTGACGGAATACGTCTACTTAGGGCAGGTAGTGACAGCTGATCCGGATCATGAGAGGGAGATAACTAGAAGGATAAGAATGGGGTGGAGCGCATATGGCAAATTCTCGCACATCATGAGTGGCAGTTTACCAATTTCCCTCAAGAGGAAAGTGTACAACAGCATAATCTACCGGTACTCACCTACGGGGCAGAAACGTGGAGGCTAACGAAAAGAGTTCAGCTTAAGTTAAGGACAACGCAGCGAGCCATGGAAAGAAAAATGATAGGTGTAACGTTAAGAGATCGGAAGCGGGCAGAGTGGGTGAGGGAACAAACACGGGTTAATGACATCCTAGTCGAAATCAAGAGAAAGAAATGGGCTTGGGCAAGGCATGTAATGCGAAGGCAAGATAATCGGTGGTCCTTAAGGGTAACGGAGTGGATTCCAAGAGAAAGTAAGCGTAGCAGGGGGCGGCAGAAGGTTAGGTGGGCGGATGAGATTAAGATTTGCAGGCAAAGGGTGGATGCAGCTGGCAAAGGATAGGGTTAATTGGAGAGACATTAGAGGCGTCTTTGCCCTGCAGTGGGTGTACTAAGGCTGATGATGATGATGATGAGGATGATGATGTATGTATGTATGTATTTAGTGCGTACATGTACATGTGTATGTCTTTTCACCATGTGCTGATCAACCGCCGTGCCCTGATTGTGCGCGATGTCATAATTTTGAGCTCTACATGGCCTGAGAACTAACTTGAAGCCAAACTAAATATGCCTGAAGGGAATGAAAAACACGATTTGTATGGGGTATTTATTTTGCCACATTTACTTAGTGTCTTTACATTAGAAGCTACGCATTTAATATCGGCGTTGCGACACACATTGCTCGCCAGCTGTGAGCATTTAGGTCACGATATAGAGTAACTCGTGTAGCAAGGCAAGAAAATAAACGGGTCAATGAATCACTACAGGCAGAAGAATTTCCCATCGATGACGTGAAAGGAATGTTTATCAAGCGCATGATGCCCGTAAATTAGCCCAGTGAATGTCTGTACTTCTGAAACTGGTCAGCAGCTTCCGCCGTCATTTAGAGACCACCAGTTTGTGGGAAGGCTCTCCCATACAATAGCTAGTGGTTCGCGCGTTGCTGTTAGTGACTGTACAAATGGTAAGGCTGTTTTTTTTTTTCGTCCTGTTCCACCTCCTCCATGGCAAAAGTCTAAACTTTTCTCCTCTTCTTTATTGCGATAAGTTAGTCTGAAGGCTACGCACGCTCTAATTATTCTTGCGCCCGAAACACAGTGCGCACGAGGCACACGGTGGGAGTCCTCGATAACGTCCAGGCAGACAAATGTTCATGGTGTCGGCTTTAGCGAGATAAACATATTTCATCTTTTGTTTACAATGTTTTAGTGCGCTATAGTACTTATAGCTGCCATTCCCGCATTCAGCCATTGTGTTTGTCACTTTGTCTGGTTGTCTAAAGCCTGTTTTGTGGCAGGCTGCTCACCTTGCCAGGTGTAATATACGTATACCTGGGCAGGTTGTCAACCACGCGGTGGGCAGGTGAGCAGTCTGCCCACGGTGTCGGGTGGCAACTCAATTAATCGTGAGAGGCTGGTCGCGAAGAGCAACCTGGGTCGCAACCCAACCCAAGCAACCCAAGTCCTATCGATGACAGCACCTGCCATAGAAGGGAAGTGGCGCATCGCTTGACCGATGCACCACTGCTCCAGTAGTGGTAAACAGCATCCCAGAGATCTGTGAATACAGATATTAGCCCATTATCGCTGTCCGAACAACTGCCATTCGTGAAAACTGGATCTGAACACCGGAACCTAAGTGAAAACGGAACTGCTGGCGCACCTAATTCGCATTTGGCCTAACTACGCATATCGATCATCATTTTTTAAGGCGAAAGCCTTTTTAGGCTCGTGACTTGCTAGCAAGAATGTTCGCAGAAAAGTGTCACACTATAGCTGTCAATCAAACTGATGACGTCATCGAGGTAAGGCACCAAAGCAACTACAACAGTCTAAAACAAAGCAGTTGCGCGCAGCCGCGCTCAATGGAGATAAGCCTGGTGGCATAGCAGAGAAAATGATAAAGACGTGTGGCTCACGAGCTTGTGACGTCACTGAGTAGCGCCACTATCGTTCGAGAGGAGCGCTCCCCAGGCAATCTTACCAGACGCCTCCTGAACGCCGATCTGGAAGGATGCCGCCTGAACACTCTTTGTGGTATTCAATCAACACCTTCACGAGACATCAGTGACACAAGCAGCAACACCGCGCTAAAGGCTTTCGCCTCACAGCACTATAAGCCAACAAAGTGTCCACCCTAATTTTTTTCTTTATAAAGCTGGATTCGATGAAAGGCAAGTTTACGTCGTCGCTGGGCTGTCCAAAGCTGCCTCTGTGCATCCCTTAGCCATAGCCTTCTTCGTGGTTGTAATACTACCTTTTAGGGCCATTAGTCAAGTCGATGTTCTCCTTGCAGGTTATAATTTGCCTAGCAAAGAGGTGCCGACAATTGGTAGTCACTTTTTTTATCAGCGACTCTGAGGAGCCATCCTAAGCTACTCTATGCTTTTGGCAAGTCATACAAACTATCCTCAGCCGCTGTTTTTCCTAGCCACACTCAGCCGATCAAAGTGAGACTTCCTAACAAAGTCACGACTGCTAAAGGAAAGTTAGCGGCGACAAAGAGCACAAAAGCAGTACGAATGTAACAGCGGAAACAACCGATCCTTGCAAGAATGCGCGTTTGAAAAGGTCTTCTGGGGAGCGCCTCATTTCATACGGCCTCTAGACGTCGCAGCGGAATCAACTGGACTCTGTGCTATTCCCGTGCTCTTCCACAGAACCGAAGTACAGCTATGAGCTCGTGAGCCTCCAACTGCTTAGGCAGGTTTCTTAGCCCTCTGGGCCCTAGAGAGTTCCTTCGCAGATTGGGTCTTTCTTACTCTCGGCGCAGCGTCGGAAGAAAGACGCCAAGTACTAAGGAAAGGAAAGTACCGGGATCACTGCTCGAAAACCATCGTAACACGCAGATGCTGCATTGTTTTTCCAAACTGCGCGGTGCCTCTTACACGCGTTCAAAGGCCGCGGTGCGAATTTCTTTGCCATCATCAGCCTAGCTTCCAATTTCTTAGTAACTAGAATGGAGTCGGATCCCAAAAGAAAGCGATGAGTATGGCAAAAACAACTACGGCGGCCATAGAAGAAGAAAAAAATTATGAAGAAAAGGTGTTTGTGCGTGCCATTAGTCTGGACAAGCTGACGTTCCGAGAGAAAAAGGCTGATGTAGTGGCCGGGCCGAATGAAAGGAATGCGACGGCAGCACCGCTTCAATGGACCGCTTTCGCTTTTTTGTTCCTTAAGGCATTCTGCGCGAATAGTCCACGTTCCAAAGGCAACACCGCGCTCGTTTTGCATAGCACACGGCGGCAGACGATGCGCGCATTTTTCTCCAGCCGTTTTCTGTTAGTTTACGGCCTAGTCCTCTTGCTGTTGCCTTGACCATCTTTTAGTTTTTTTTTATTCTTTTGCCCTTTTCAAGATTTACTTTCGTGCGCGGGCCAGAAAGCATATCTTCTCAAAATGCGCCAAGGTTTGCGGGTATTTTGAGCTCGATGTGTGCTTGCCTTGTAGTCACTTTAGAGCAGGCATACTTGGTAAAAGACGATCTGAAGGCGGAAGTCTGTGTAAATGTAAATCTATAATCTGCTGATAGATTGTCTTCATGAGTTGTTTATGCAGTCTGTGGAGAAAAGCCTAAATGAATATCTGTGATATTTACCACAAGTTTCTGTCACTACACTCGTATATAATAAACCTATACTGTAAGGTATATATCAATAGTGTTTCTCTACAGTGCTTGTTGGTTTATTGCCTTACAATTCATCTATGACGTTGCAAAGCTGAAATACTTTTAAAGACGAAACTTAAGTGTCCTCCGATTTTTTTTGTTGCTTTCAGCAATTTTTGTTCTTTCTTTCTTTTCGTTTTTTATATATGTTTATTATTACTTTTTGTATAACTTTTCTTAGTTTCTGACATTTTTTCCCACACACGTTGCTTAAGAACTGTTGCTTAATCAACTGTTACATTTTTATATTATTTAGCACACAACTTATGACTGACAGTTCGTGCGGACAACTTCCCATTACAACTTCTATCTACAGCTTTCTTCTACAACTTTTGTCCACGCTACTCATGAGCCAAGAAAGGCTTTCGCCTTAAAAATGCTGTCGCCGTCTATAGTAACGTTCCTGTGGCCAGCCTTTAGGGCGCCGTCCAGTCTGTCCCGCGGTCCTCTTGGCGCGCGATAAGCGTATATGGCTAGCCTAAATTTAAAAAGTAGTGAATCACATTATGAAAATCAGCGCAACGATGACTTGTAGGCACCAGGTTTCAAGACCATTGTTGGCCGAGGAGCACAGTCTTTATACCCACTTGCGGCACGACGTCTACGATTGTGCACGCGACTTTTGTAACTTACGATGTATTCAGAACACTCTTCATGAAGTCAGTGATGCTTACTACATTTGAAATCCCCGCTAGACCGAATGGTGGGGTAATTTCGTCCAGAAAATTATATATCACCTTTGAAAAAAAACCCGCCGCGGTGGCTCACTGGTTAGGGTGCTCGGCTACTGATCCGGAGTTCCTGGGTTCGAACCCGACCGCGGCGGCTGCGTTAATAATAATAATAATAATAATAATAATAATAATAATAATAATAATAATAATAATAATAATGCTTGGTTTTGGGGGGAAAGGAAATGGCACAGCATCTGTCTCATATATCGTTGGACGCCTGAACCGCGCCGTAAGAGAAGGGATAAAGGAGGGAGTGAAAGAAGAAAGGAAGAAGAGGTGCCGTAGTGGAGGGCTGCGGAATAATTTCGACCACCTGTGGATCTTTACCGTGCACTGACATCGGACAGCACACGGGCGCCTTAGCGTTTTGCCTCCATAAAAATGCAGCAGACGCGGCCGGGTTCGAACCAGGGAACTCCGGATCAGTAGCCGAGCGCTCTAACCATTGAACAACCGTGGCAGGTCTGCGGCTGCGTTTCGATGGACGAGAACCGCTAAGGCGCCCGTCTGCTGTGCGATGCACGTTAAAGATCCCTAGGTGGTCGAAATTATTCCGGAGCCCTCCACTACGGCACCTCTTTCTCCCTTTCTTCTTTCACTCCCTCCTTTATCCCTTCCCTTACGCCGTGGTTCAGGTGTCCGCCATATGTGCGACAGATACTGCGCCATTTCTTTTCCCTAAATACCAATTTTCATTTTCATTCCGCTTTGAAAAACAAGAATAAGAAATAAAGACGGACGTCGCGAAGTTATACGGAGCACCTAGGAAGCGCTGTCTTATTCTGTAACGTTTTGTGAAAGCCCTATTTCAGTAGCATCCCGAAAAACCGATGGGTCTTTGAAGCCTGGACCTTTGACCCTTAACCTTTCAACTTTGAGATGAAATGACCTTGGTAAAACTGACTGCACGTGAACCTGGGTGTGCTCGGGCGGAAGCCAGAGTCGTCTTAGTCTCAAAATGAAATTGGCCCACCTCTAAATATTGATTTGACCCACCCCCGAAAATTTGAAAATTTAGTTGCCGCACTTTCAGAGCCGTACAATCGCACAATAATTCGTGCTTAGTAATGCTAAACCTCCAACCATTTTTTTCCATCTCTCGCTCGGTGAAATGTTGTAGTTACGGCCACTTTAACTGATTTTTCCTTTTGGGATTAATTTTTGGTGATAAATATTGACTGTGCGTAAATGTGTGTGTGTGTTTTTTTGCATAATAGGGCTTGAATTTCGTGAGCGTCTTAGTCTGCAGTGTTCCTGAATTATTTTTGAGTCATTCATGTTTTTTTTGCAATGGGGGTTGTGTGTACTGACACAAATTTGAAATTTATTGCTACACTAGAACATAAGGCGTGTCTGAAAGGGATGTTCTAAAATTGTACTTATTCTCCAGAAACTACTGCTGCATATAGCGGCGTTTTTGCGTGATACATGGCGCAAGCAAGAATTCATAGCCTTTTCGTCGACTGGAATGCTGTTTCTAAATCTTTGCGGCTCCAGAGATCAGTCAAACGAAATTGACATGAACTCGTCTCGTAGATGAGATCCGTTGCCACGCATTCACCGTATTCAGGTAGCAGCAACAGCAGTGTCGCACCGCTTTTTCTTCCCCGTGTACTGCATGGTAGAATTGCTTATAATCTCTGGCGCACTACACTCGCCATGAATGATTGAAACCCTGCCGATAGCGTAATGGCTATTCTGACTAATGGGGTCGGCATGACTAATGCCCAAGCTCGCGATCTCGTCATAAGTAACAGGAGGCCATAGCGATCCAGCTACCACTGATGACATTGAGGTAAGGCCCAGTTATACACCACTGAACAAGTTGTATATTGTCAGGAGTAGGTTGTCATTAATGGGACTGTAAGAATTATTCTTGCTGGGACGTATGTGGAGAGCCCTCTTTAAGGAATTTTCTGTTAAGTTTCTCAAAGTAAACTCGATTCTTGCAAGAGTAAGTATACTTATATCCGTTCGCAGTGCCTTTGTGGCGCCAGAAAGAGTGACTGGTGAATGAAAACAGAAGGCATATTTTGTTAAAAACGTCAATTTTTCATGCACACAAAGACACAGATAGGGGGCCAGTGATCGCACGGATGAGTGTGGGCTTGTAAGTGCGAAAACATTTTGTGCACCGCTTGAGCAACTATTGATTTCAAGACGCGCACCTGGCTTCCATAGCGGCTCCGTACAGCACTTAGTCCGAAAGAAATAGAGCATGAAAGTTCCGCCGGCCAAAATCTGCTATATCCTGCACGTGGCGCTTACATGGCGAAATTTTCACCTCCGCAAGCAGCACGAACTGAAAAAAAACACGCTTAAAACGTGTTTGTTTTAAGCGTGAGAGTGACAGCAGAATGTAGCGTGGTAGAAATGTAGCGAGCGAGAAGACTACAATGCTAACAGACGTTTCCTCACTGTAAATTGTTAAAAGAGGACTTCATTGCTGCTCGGAGGCACAGGCGCTTATTTCATGTTTCCCGACACGGCCTCAAGGCCACCCTTCGAGCATGGATACGATATCGCTGGCGACCGTCTTTGCCAATGAGCCAATGCAACAGGCCCTTTCGCAGATGCGGTCATGCGCTATGCAAGCCCAGTGAACGTGACTCCACGTAGGGGAGATAATTTTGCAGCCCACGTCCGCCGCGCTTTTTAGGCGGATCGAAGCAGTGGCAGTACGGACCCGTGAGCCTTATTATCGGGATCCATGGTCGTTTGGCGGCTGTTACCTCACACGGTTTCTTTTTAGAGGCTACCAAGAAGGCCCTCATTAGCGCTGCATCGCTTTTCGGTATTTCTCTTAGATTTGTTTCTTCTAGCGACCATCTGCGCCCACGAGTTCACCCACGCACACGGTGTACGTCAACCGCGGCGCACTGCAGCTGACGTCATCGCTGGCTATCGGTTGACTGCTCAGTAGCCTCCTTTTGCCTCGAATGCGGCGCTTTTCGCCGTAGTTTGTCATGGGCCAACGGGCATGAAACGGCGCTCTTTGACGAGCCTGTGAAAGGAAGGAATAATAAATAAATGTGACAGGTTAGAAAAAAAGCTAAAGAGATTTGCTCCACTCTCACAGTACTGAGAAAAAGATTAGAGGCAGAGAACTCTTTGGTGTCGCCAGAAGCAGACTTACCATTAGGAGACCAGATAGTGTGCGATAATTAAATTCAACTGCCACGTGATGTGCTGATGGATGAAAGAGGGCATAAAATTCCAAGAGCTGGAAAAAAGCGTCAAGCGACGGCCACATCAGCCAAGTCGTATTTCCTGCACAAAGACATACTCCTGATGTAGGTGTCGCGAGTTCTCACTCTGACGTACGAAGCAGAACAAAGAGCTCTACATAGCGGCTACCTCACCTACCTCTCGTACGTAAAATTTTCTTCAGCAATAATGTATATACGCTCTGACAAGCAGGCATTGCTAACAAAACCCTGTTGTAGCGGATAACTTTGTAATCGCTAGAGACTTGCTTACTCCTGAGGTTCGAACTCAGTTCTTAAATGTAATGCAGGAGTAAAAGCAAAACCACTGAGTGACATTGAGTGACTTTCAAAACACGATATAACGTCTAAATTCAAAGAGGATGCATAATAACTTGGAAATAACCTAATAAGGACTCGTAATGGCTTCCACTTTGAGTTTCGGGGGTGGCGAAGGACATTCTTCGAATAGACCTGCCGCCATCTGCATGCCCTCCGGCGACTCGCTCTGCAACTCCTGCTTTAAAGGGCGTCGGCCAAACATGCACTGCGCAAAATGCTGACAGAAACGTGGTCACACCTCAATGCAGCGCTGGGGCGTTTCATAGTTTGTGGATTTTTTATTTATGCAGAATAAAAGAAAAAACAATAATGCCTTTTGAGCTGCGGAGCCGCTAGCTCTATATTCGTATGCTGACAGGAAACTGACCGGATCCTTACCCGTACCTCACTCCTATGTCACCTAACCATGAAGTACGGCTGAAAATTGAAATCCTAAGACTGAACCGAGAAAAATATCCTCCTCACGATATTAAATTCACCACAGAAGAAGCCACATTTCGGAGGTGCATACAGAGAAACACCTTCCCTAACCTGAAATTGAACAGACTTATGCACCCTTCCAGATACCACCTCACCTGTCCCTGGTGCGGCGGTAAGCCCACTCATTTCCACATTCGTAGAGTTGCGTGAGAAAACCATCCGTCCTCACAATATCACAGACATCATATGAGCAGTGGGACGCAGCCCTGAGCAGTAATAGTCTGGAATAGCAACGTTAGACCACCCAGTGTGAACAGACACCAGCGCAAGCCACCGGAGTCCTGAACTAAGGAGTCCGCCCTAATTAATCGTCCAATATTTAAAAAAGATTATGAAGTTTTTCTCTCCCTATTTTCGTCAAATAAGGCTGGTCGTAGTGAGTTGCAAGGAGTGCATAGGGCAAAAAAGTACTCCGTTTCCAACATCATGTGCAATGCTGTCAAAGCTAGCGCTCTTGTTTACGCTGCTTGCATCCGCAACCAAAAAGTAGTGCGTTATTTATGGAGAGCGAAACCTAGTAAATACTTTGACTGTAGGCTTAATACATGACACATTTGTCATGATCTTGGTTACATGCACTGCTATTGCTGACAACACGCTGTCGCTTTCTCGTGCCATAGATCACTCGGGCACAGAACAAGCGCAGAGTAACACGCCTCCCTTTATTTTCCCGTACGAACTATTCCCGTACCTTTCAGAGCGTTGTACCTGATGTATGAAACGGAGTACAGAACGTCCGAACTGCATGCTATGAGCCGCCCCGGGCTACGCGCACCGCGACATCTTGCGATAACGCTTGGTTCGAGACAGGTCGGGTATGATCATTGGTGGCCAAACTAATAGCATTGCCGTCTTTTCGCGGAGCGCTGGCTGCCGCGGCTTCGCCACCTGCCTGTGTCGCCAGAAACACTGTCATGACCATGACGCGACAAAACTTTGAACACCAAGGCTTCCGCGCGCGAAAATGAAAAAAAAAAATCCAAGAATCCTAAGCCCAGCCGCATAATTTCATTTCACGGCGCACACCGCAGACAGGACTTCTGGCAGCGAAAGGAGGTGGCGAATCCACGGCGGTTAGCAAGCCGCAAAAAGATGGGCCGTACTATCAGTTCGGGTGCAGTGCGCGCCGCCCGTCTCTAACCGGACGTTATCACTCGATGTCTCGATGTGGAGCGCGTAGACCGGAGCGGCCCGAAGCACGCAGTTCGTGCGCTCTAGACAAGAATTCTGCCCTCTGCCTTAAGCAAGTAAACGAATCGTTGGTGCTTCAGTATATCTTCATCGCGGAATACTCGAGGCTGTTGAAGCTGGAAACAAGATTGCTTATGGTGCGCTGACAGTTTCGCTGAAGAAAATCCGGCGATTGTATCATTGCACGATGCAAGTGCTGCAAATTATTCTGTGTGCAATGACAAGGCATCCGCGGGTGACGTGTGGGCTTGTGCGTGAAGAGGCTGGACTACGGGAATCATGCGTTGGCTTGAGTTTACAGGACCGAGCTCACTCGCTGTCCCTCGCTCGACCTTGCCCTGGTCGGCGCCTTACGACTACGGAAGTCGAGGCAAGCTTGTGGGAGGCAACGCAGAGTAAGTTTGACAATCACTTGGTAAATATATTTCTGCATGACTAGAGGCACACCGCTGCGAACAGCACCACCGCTGAAGCTGAAGATCTTGGCTTGTGTGCTAACGTCTCTGTTTTCTTTCGACACCACCTCTTTTGCCCAAATTTATTTGTTTCAGCCATATCCGAGTGTCTAATGCTTGTTAAAGACAGCAATGTCTGGTTTCACGTGTATTTAAGTAGCAATAGAGAAAAACTTGTCTATAGGGGCAAAGAGCATGAAAATTATGTTGTTTAGGTCGATTGCGTTTGGTTTGCCCGAAGTTCCTTAACACATAGCACCGAAGTACCGCAGAGGCGAAGCCTGACAAGTAGCTTCCAAAAAAGAAGTTCCATAATCCACTCGAGACATTTACCACTAAAAATGCCGAAGCGCAGAAAACAATTGAGGAAAACAGTATGTGCTGCAGCGTTGTGTAAGCTTGAATGTGTGGTGAACCGACAACTTATGCTCATGTTTCAGCTCCTCTAACAGGGCTCACTTGTGACTTGGAAGCTACCGCTTCCAAGTCGCAAGTGTCAGCTTTCAAGTGTCAGCTTCCAAGTGCCAGGAAATACTCAGTTTCATGGTGGCTCCCTTCATGCAAATAAATATGAGAATGGTTAATTATACTTCACTTCTACATTATTGTCAGTCTATAATCGTAATGGCGCAGCCTTTTGTAGCTAAAGCTGTTATGACTGCACTTATCCTATTTCATCTTGTGATTTTATTCTTACCTGAGAATATTCTTTATTTCAGTTCTTGGCGTAGGCTTAAACAATAACTTCATGGATTACAGAGGGGCGTACATATTATCACTAAGATATAGCGAATTCACCTGTCCCGGTACCGTCCTCCTCACCTGTTCAAGTTGGTGCTGCTCAGACAGGCTTCACGCAACAGCCGTAGTTTTTTCTTACCAGAATCACATTGACGTGAATGAGCTAAATGCGGCCTTTTGATAATGCAAGTGGTCAAGCGCACGCACATATAGCTCCAAATCTTGCACTCGCCACGTTGACGTCGTCGCAAACATAGCCAGCACTGCCACACTGATTACAACAAAGGAAAGTGCATCCCGCTGTTATCATTCATGTCCAGCTGATGTATTAAGAAACGACATTCTATCGTAATGAAAAGTAATTCAACGCAGGCATCGCATTTTCCTCTTTTGTCATAGCATGACGAATGCTGGCTGCTTTTGTAGAAACGACTGCCTTTCAACTATAGGGATGTCTCATTCTTAGAATGATTCGTCCATCCCCCGGTGTTAAAAAATAATTTCCGCACTTTCTTTAAACAAACGATGAGCAGTACACGAAAGCTGTTTTTGTACGCTCATTATGCGGCCAGGTGGGCATAACGTCAGAACATACTTATGGCGTACAACTTTTAATTTACTAAACCCATTAACTTTCTAGTTACTGCGACTGGTGTGCATGTTTGCAATGAAAACAAAGACAACTACGTTTATACACTGCTCTGGTCGGTACAGTACTCTGTTCGGTGTTCTTTAAAGACATTCGAGACTGGACCTGACCGATTAATTGCACTTGCAGGGCGGTGCCTGTTGCCGCAAAATTCATCCCGGCATGATGCAGTTTTTCGTTAGGCCTTTCATCATCCAACGGTGCAAAGCGACCGGCGAAACTGGTAGAGGTGTCCCTTTCAGTTTTGGCTGTCGAAAAAGGAAAAGAGTACTATGAATCAGCTGCGTCACACTACGGAGGAGTTTCGCAATGATTGCTGTCCTGTTGCATGCTTGCTTACGCAGGTTTGGAGGCGATCTCGGAACAAGTGCGTGTTATGAAGATTCTACCAAATGCAGCGGTCTAGAAATGTGACCGCCTCCAGGTTTCTTATATGAACATACTCGTTAGATGCAGTGACTAAAGATTTTACTATGTGATTGTAGTAAAGAAGTTCACAGTGACAGTTATAATTTCGTTATGCCCGCCTGGTTGCTTAAATTGCTTGCGAATTTTTAAATTGTTTGCGAGCAAAGCAAAAGATAAAACTGAGCTCTTTGCAACTCTTCATTGCGCTTTGACAAGAAATTCGAGGAAAAAAATGTCTTTTTAAAAACATAAGAGCAGGAACTTCTGTCCCTAAAATGCCAAACTCTAATATAATATAATATCTCACGGCTCATGAGTTCAGGGGTACCTATGCTATGTTTTTAACACCTATATCGGCGCTTTAGCAGCGCGACGTCTCACATTTAACAGCTGTTGCAAGCCTAAACTTTCACTCTGTGATTACAGCACGCACACGAGAGGCGCAAAGCTTTGTCGCTGCCTGCAAAGTTGTTGCGTGCATCCACCTCCTTTGCCCGGCGTGTCTGTACGCAAAACAGCCTTCTTTCCTTAGCCCCGTTTTACTTTAAAGCAAACGCTTAAAGATTACCGCGTAATGTGAGCTTTGATACTTGGTTGCGCACCACGCAACCGCTGTTTTATCCCTAAAAGAGGAGGCCGCCTTGCTTAAGCGGCGAGTGTATGCGAACCAAGGACATTAGCGGACCCCTTTTGTAACACGCTAATTATGCGCGCGGAACAGCGACAGGCATTAGCGAGGTGCGCGGGCTCAAGAAGCGTAAACGAGGCTTGTCCCGACAATTTTTGACGTTGTGTATCCTTACTCTGCTATCATTAGTGGAGAGAAAAAAAAGAGGGAAAAGGAACCTTACGAGGACTATGCATGAAGTATTTATTTTTACTCCTCTTATTACAAGGATTGCTCAAGAAGGGTAATGGAAGAATAGCGTACCTGAGTTTTCTAGAAGGTGAAGATGTTTGTCATGTGCATTGTTCCTCCTTCGTTGCTACTGAGTAACAACGAACGTTGCAGTTCTCAAGATAAGTCCTAAAATCGATGAGCACCGCAGTTTTGGCCTAGTGGTGTGAGCATCCGCCTCGCATGCGGGAGGTGCGGGGTTCGATCCCCGGTGCCGTAGGGTACCGGCGGCTGATTAAATGGGTGCAAGCTGTCCCCTGGCCTGGTACTGGGCTTTTTTAGGGTTAACTGCTTGGGAAATGAGTCTTAGAACCCACCTTAACCCCACCGTGGCGCTCTTTGGTCGTAGATGCCCTTGCGCCCCCCAAAATTCTCGTAATAATTAAATTAAATACAGTGTAGATAATTGCACTTCAGACATTGATTGGTGGAAGCGACGCCTAAACGCGCTGACAAACACCTAATGTCTGCGCAACTTCTCACCGGCATAGAGTAAAAAAAAAAGTTGAAAGGGCATTTGCCTAACGCGAGGCGAGGCTCAGGGTCAATTGGACGTGCGGAGGGGATAAGCAAGAAAGAACGTGACAAGATAGTGCGTTAGGGAGCTTAGTTTTTAGGTGGGAGGAAAGAAGTGGGCGGATAAATACAATCAGCAACGCGATGAAACGACCATGGCTAATGCAACTGGTGACCAAGTGACCCATTGGGGACCTGATCCATGGCCATTTCCTTTTGAACGACGACCACAAGACCACAGTGGGCTCCAACGCTCTAACGTGAAGGAGACGACAATAAAAAGGCAATAAAAAACTCCTCTTTGACGGCGGCTTTACTTCCTTCAAGGCAGACAGGATCGCACTTACTTCGAAGCTGGCACCGGTTTGACTGAGCTGATGTGCGGTCTGTTTAAAGCGATACTTGCATTTATAAGCAGCTGTCTTCATGGTAACAGGCATTGTCCCTTGGGTATTATGTCTCAAAAACTGCGGAGTTCGCCTGCTAGCCTCTTCAAATCCCATTAAGGCGACTAGGATGATGTGGACCTGGGTGCGGGCACAGTCAACAGAGCGCCTCCTATAGTCACGTGACTAAGGTACGCGCGCGTGCTGCGGCTCAGTTGCCGTGTCACTTCTTCGACCCCCCCCTCTCCCAAGCTCCTACCCCGGCTCTTGGTGAAGATGGAAGGTCATAGAATTTCTTCAAGGCAGTTTTGTAATCATAATTTAAAGGATAAGATGAAAATGTGGCTTTACTCAGGGCCCTGCGGAAACAGAGATGACGTGAAAAATGCCATTGCGACGTTTGTGACGTTCAAACGAGTCCTCCGTGCAGTAAATGTTTGCATACTCAGACGTTATATGCAGTTTTAAACAAATAAAGAAATAAATAAGTAGAAGTAATTGTTTGCACAGCTTTGAAGTGGCGCTAATCTTGTTCACCGCGTCAGCCGGAAGGAAAGGAAATGCGGAACAGAAGCGCTAATCACATGCGTTATGCTTCCCTTGTCTTCGGAACTGCTCCTGATTACAGGCCATTCACGCCGCCGCGGCGGAGTAAAGGACGTTTCGCAACGGGTACGGTAATTGTGCTTTGGAGAGCTCTTTTAGTACACGTTCCCGCTTGTCGCTCCTCTCTCCTATCTAGCTGACCATGTTATCTCGCGTGCGTAGAATGGCTGCAAGGACTTGGGTCTATACTTAACCTCACTTCTTTCACTTCTTCGCTGCCTCTTTTGGATGGAAGGAAACCTCAGTGCCACGGCGTTCAGAAACTACTGCGTGGTTTGCCTCGCTTTAAACACGTATCTCCGCTAAAGAGAGCGCTGGCGTAAGTTAATAAGATGCGATATCGACAGTCAATCAATCGGTCAGTCAGTCGGTCAGCCCATCTGTTTGTGTCTGTCTGTCTGTCTGTCTGTCTCTTTTATTTTTATTCTTTTTTATGCCTCACCATAATTTATGTCTGTCCGTGTGTGTTTCTGTGTGCGTGTCTGCCTGTGTGTCTGTGTGTCTTTGATGTAAAACAACTAATAAAATATATAGGAAATTGATTAACAAATATATAATCGCATAATCAAACAGTCAATCAGTCAAAAAATCACAGTCATTTAATCAATTATCAAATAAATCAAACTAACAAATAATTAGTTGACAGAAGGAGCCTGGTTACACATCAGCTACGTGCAAAGCTATTTGCAGTGATAGCCTGTGATGACGCCCTTTGCATCTAAATACGGTTCGCGAAAATTCATCGGTATGTTAGCAAAGGCGCGACAAATTACCAAAACTGAAGGGGTCACTTACGTTTTCCTTTAAGGGTTTCACGTGATAGTGTTAATGGGTTAGTGCCCTTCAATGCTGAATCAGTCATTCTCGACTTGAGATTCATACATTTCTGGGAGTCCTCATACCATTCCTGGGGCAGTGGTGCAGCGATTAAGCGATACGCCGCTGCACTGCCTTGGCAGGCATTGCCATTGGTGAGGCTTGTGAGACGCAGGTAAATTGCTCTTCCCGAGAAATCTTTCTCGACCAATCATTAATTTATCTGCCACCTGCCGTGTTGGCTAGTTCGCTGACCATCCGTTGGCCATATTGTGCCTGCGTCACAAAGTCACGTCGCCTAGCGGTCCCCCCGGTCCTGTAGGTTGCTCCTCTTTAGGGTTTATCGTAGATTTTTCGCCCACGGTCATCATCGCCGACATCGACATCGACGCCGACGATTCCGGCTTTTCTGCGCCACAGGGTCCTAATGCTATAGCGTCAAAATGGACTTGCTCGAGGATAGCTTCGAGGTTGAGGTTGAGGTGTTGAATGCTACAGGTGGGGTTAGCCTTGCTTTATCTGCCGGCAATTGCTCCACCGCAGCGTTCCTTCGATATTAACAATGCCGCATCTACCCCGCTAAGCGCACAGTCTCTTATAATAGCACACATTCTCTCCCGCAGTCACCATCTATGCACACAATCAATCCACACAGTTCCCATTACAGTCCACTCCAGAAGTCACCATCTATGCACATATTCAGTCACAGTAGAACATAGGCCATTGTAGTGCCACACTCAATACACACATTCACTCACAGTATAAAGTAGTCCACTCCGGAAGACACCATCTACGCACACATTCAATCACAGTAGGCCATAGTCGGTTCCTGCTGTCACCATTTAAAAACAAGATCCGTGTTCTGCAGAAATGTTAAAATAAGGCGTGCAGTCTCCCTTCTGCATGTCTGGTTTCCACTCGGGTAGACAATGTCCTGCACTGTGCTGTGAGGATAGCTTCCTCAGACCATCTCTTCGTCATCTTTCGCCATCTATTTTACACAGGGCTGTACGATTTAAGTGAGATGAATCATGGTAATCTATAAATCTTGAACGGGATGAAAACACTCTGGCAGCCGGTAAGTGCTCTTAACATTCGCCTCTATCAATAGCACAATATAAAAAAAAATTATGAATGTGAAGCAACGTGCAGGCTATGGTTCACAGGAGAGGCGGACATCAACGTTGTGTACTGAAAATACAGGCTTAGCTCGTCACCGTGCCTTCCGCCTCTGTCATCGTGCTGCTTTCGGCCTTTTAGCGTTGCAGATACCGGCTGCGCTGCGCAGTAATTAATGACCCCTTGTTTTTCTAATTAGACACCAGTAAGGTCCTTTGCCTAGCGGGGGCGTGGCTTCTAGTGAACGCCTAGAGTTTATGAGAAGAAAGCTCGGCTCGACAGCAACAGTAAAATGCAGGCATCCGTCCTTTTTCAAGTAAATCTCATCACTTAATAATAGCGTGGAAACTGGGCTTTGGTGGTTGGTTGCTTATACGCTTTAAATGAAGATGTTATGCTCACTCAGGGGCCCTAAACTGCGCTTTAATTACAGCCTGCCAGTCGAGATACACCCGCAGAACGGCAGCCACAGCACCCTGAACGTCTATGGTAGTTACTGGAGATATGACATAATTGTGACATGTGACAATTTAACATTTATGTCACAAATATGATATGTGACAAAAGTTAGTGCTATGCACCGCAGGACGGCAACCACAGCACCCTGAAGGTCTAGTGTAGTTAGTGGAGATGTGACATAAATGTGACATGTGACAATTAACCATTTATGTCACAAATATGATATGTGGCAAAAGTTTGTGCTATGCACCGCATAGCACAAACTTCATCGACTGACTGCGCGCAGTGTGCGAACGTGCGCGGGGCCTCCCGCGACTCACTCTTCCGTCGAAGTCCTTCCCAGCCAGCGAGCCATTCCCGAAGACCAAACGAGTGCGCGGCAAGTTGCGTCTGGGCCAAATCGTGCGCAAGCGACGAAGCCGGAACGCAGCGATAATTTCCATCAGCTTCGGCGACGGACGGAAGGGAGGCTTGACACGGCAGACCGATTCCGCTCTTCGTCCAGGCTATTCCAAGAGAATTAATGGGTAGCGCTACTACACCCCTATCTACGCTAATCGTCTTGCGCGACATCGCCCGCATAGAACGTAGTGCCTTATTTTGCAACTCAGACCCCTAGTGACCCAAGCGTGAGGGGCAGTTTACGCACTGCGCGCCCCCTTTTGTACCATAGTTGAATTGCGTCACTGTCACCCATCACGCTCCTTGAATGCTACACTGAAAATAGCGCTTTTTTACAATGCCCTTAGCGGATTCTGTAGCAATAAATTACCAGTCAGTGCCTACTAATTCTCAATTCTACAGAGAGGCCTACCTGTGCTCGCCATATAAGGCTTGAGTTAAACGGGTAAGGGGAGGCCCGTTTATACGCCTCCAGCACGGATGACTTCATGTAAACCAGTGCTTCTAACATCGTTCATGCGCGACGAATCGGGACTCCACTATTGTGGCGGTACCATCAGTCTGGCATTCGTGGCTTAGCTGTCGACCTGTCATTACCCGTAGTTCTCACGTACTATTAGGAAATTTTTCTTCAACCTCTCGCTTTAGTACGCCATTTCCAGACAATGAAAATCTAAGCATGGTTAATAAATAGCTGAATTCAGGAATTCCTCAGGTGACGTAGCGCGATAAAGAAACAAGGCCGAAGGACACACACAACAGTGGGTCGACTGCTGATTGAAAGTTTAAAATTCTATCTCGAAACAGGCGACCCGGAAACAGAAATAGAAAGCAGAAGAGAAGGAAAAAATTGACAGCATCGACCGCGAGTCGCCAATCGGAGCGCAGGAAGCAGGTGCGGTGCACTGCCGGCTTCATCGGGCTGTAAAGATAGTGCCGGGGAAGTAGAATCGAGTTCGGAGCCTATTGGTCTGGCTACATCTTCTTGGTATAGGTCTCCCTTCTTCGTCCTAGCGCCATTGCTTTCTATGCGTGAAATTTATTCGCGTCGAGGTCGAGAGATATTCTTCAGTTTCCAGCAGTTTGATAAAATCACGACGATCGAAGGCGTCACCTTCCGCGCCCAATATGTCAAAAACATGCAAATATGAATCCTATTGTACTTTTCTCTGAGAGTTCAGTACGGTGTGTTTTCTATCGCTGGCATTCTAATCATCGGCAAAATGTTCGCATACAGTCTTTCCCGCTTTGTTATTGTGCTCCCGTTTTAGTGCGTGCTCTTTTCACAAGGTCGACCGATATATTCAGTCTCCTAAGCAAAGCTGTGTTCAAATGGCAGTGCCTCGTGTTGTGCGTCCTAGGTTTTGCTTATTTGCTTTTTGCGCTATATTAAACAGATGAGAGCCTATTTCGAAGCCAAGCTCACCTACGTTTCAAATAGTACCGGCGCGCGTATCAATTGGGAGGAACAGCTTGAAGAAAATTCCTCAGCTGACCGAATACTAAGCTTTAAATGTCCCGCTGCAGTAAATTAGCCGCAAGTAAAAATTCGGTGGTGAGAAGATGCGGCACATAAATTGAAAGCAAAATCTAGGCAAAGCGACAGCATGCTACTTGGCCTTCGCGAAAATGTGTTGCAAGGTGTACTGTAGAGGTCGTGCTGTACATAATTACAGATTATATAGGTGCAGCTCTACGGGGACAAGCAGCCGTGGTGGCCCAGTGGTTGTGGTGCTCGGCTGCTGACCCGAAAAACGCGAGTTCGATCCCGGCAGTGGCGGTCGCATTTAGATGAAGGCGAAATGCAATAGGCCCGTGTGCAGCACGATGTCAGTGCACGTTAAAGAACTGCAGGTGGTCGAAGTTATCCGGAGCCCTCCACTACGGAGTCACTCATAGCATGAGTCGCTTTGGAACGTTAAACCCCATAAAACCAAATTAAACCAAATCTATGGGGCAAACAGAGCCGAGGCGTATGAGTCCGCCCGTGAAGTTCGAATAGGAATAGAGAAAAGTAAAGGCACTACTCGCTGCTCGCGCATCGAAGAAATCAAGCGCGAAAGTTTTGACACATCTTTTGAGCCTCCCATTCCTTCGTTGGCTCATATTGATACTGAACAATGTCACGAGTGCTGCGTGCCTAGCGTGCCAGCGCATAAGAGGAAGACGATTCATGCCATGGCGCAAACGAGCCGAGCACCAAGATGGAGGAGTACGGGCCGGTAGAGGGAAGGAGGAGGTGCAAAATCGCGTAAAAGAAAAGCTGGTTACATGAGCATTTTGTGAAAAATAGGCATTGGCTGAAATGATAGGAAGACATGAAGGAATAATAACAGCAAAACAGCGCGAATCAAATTGTATTATTAGTCTGAGTATGCAAAGCCTCATAACAGGAGCAGCTGCCGTCAAGACGGCGCTGCGTTGCTGACTGGCGGGTTGTGTCCTCTGCTACTGCTACGCAAATTGAAAAATAAATGAAAGGAAACCCTATTTTATGAAATTGGGTCAGTGTACGCGTAATAAGCATACCGACGCAAAAGTACTTCCATCGAGCAAAGCGCAAAAGATGGAGGGTTACGACATTTACAGAAACAAAAGGTGTGTTGGGAGGTCTCCTGATCTCCCTACGAATGTGCGTCAAAAGAGGAAGCCTATTAATTTTTTTTCGCTATCCTCGATTTCCCAAAGTTTCTGCACTCAAAATAATTTATAGGAGCGCGTTACAAAAAGCAGAGATATGAAGGGCCAGAAACAATTATAAGGACAGACAGCAGGTTTAATTTTTCTAACACCAACTACAGCGATGACGAAGGAAAGAATTGGCCCCATTTGTTGGATGATCTTAGTATGGCACACCCAGAGTAAAGGTATTGTTCTGTATGGTGCGGTCAAACAATTGAGGGGGCTACCTGTCCGAAGGGGACTGTGAGTGGATCAAGGAGCGAGTCATATGTGTCAGGGTTGTTAACGTGAAATATTTAAGAAATCTGCGTTAATGATATGCACTTGCTTTTAAAGCGATGTCTAGTAAACCGACGGTGAACTTCACGAGATGATTGAGCCATGAGTATATTCGCACAAAATGGAGAGCCCAGTGCGGTTCAGAATAGTTACAAACAGGATCACCGTACTCGGACAGGACGCGAAACGAATAAGGCGCACTCTAATCCAGTGTGATAATGGTTTAAAGACTTGCAGCGTCACTGCGACAGCAATCCGATTCCTGTTTTGATGCAGTCATCGTGTGCCAGTGAACGTTAGTAACAGAGGCGCCGGTGAACAAGGAAATGTGTATGCGGTTATTGTTATGTTGCTTGGCAACATGTGAAGGTCTAGTGACGTCTGACATTACCATGGATTCTCCTTTAAAGGGCAGGCACTTTCTGTAATCGTAAGACTTCCGGCACACCTGCAGGAAGGTAGTGCTGATATCAAGCAGAATTTAATCCTTCACATAACTTTCTTACTAATTTAAGTAGATTGCCCAACACCCGTCAGCCTTGAAGAAAGTGAATAAATGAAATTTATTTTCAGGTGGCGTGCATGCGTGCGATGTGTCATTGTAGTACGTATAAGGGTATGTGTACGCTCCTTCCGCTGGCAGCAATCCCTCCGGAGGCGGAGCTACAATAAGCTCTTGTCCGAGAGTAGTTCGTACGTGCCAACAGCTAGATTTAAATAGTTTTTTCGTTCCTCTGTACACGTGTTCAACTCGTTTGCAAGCGGAAGACGGTTAATAAAGCGGGGAAGGACAGGAAAACTGCGTGTATCAAAATGAAAGGCACTTTCCGAGGTACGCAGAAGGCGATTGTAAATTCGCCAGTCGCCATCCTCGCTGTAATTTTTGCCTCGACTCGCGCATTCTGCTCTGCGCTGTGTGTTGAAACCGTCAATTGCAGTTCAGGGGGCGCAGAAACAGTCCGCTTCGAAAGAAACCGACAGTTGGAGCAATGAATTCGAAGCGAAGAAGGGAAATTTTCTGACTATCCGAGGTATTCATATGACGTCACGGGCGCCATTTCGTCGTGAAGCTTCAACAGTGCCAACCGGAGCAGGTGGTCATGAGCCGATCAGATCTGCTGGCAGCATTTCGCCGTCCTACATGCATCGCAAGATAGCTGCCTCTGTGACGTCAGTGCATACTTCTAATTACGCGTAACTGCCTCCTCCGAAGCATCAATTCACAAAACAAAAAAAGAAAAGAATACTTGAGGCAAAAGTGAAAGGCAGTAAAGCTGAACACGTCAGCAACAGTTAAAAAAAAAAGGCAACGATGTGTACCGAGATCCAAAGCATCAATTCACAAAAAAAGAACACGACACGAAAACTTGAGGCGAAAATGAAAGGCAGTGAAGCTGAACACGTCAGCATCAGTAAAAAAAAATAAGACAACAATGCGTACCAAGATGCGAGGAGCCGCGCAGTATACAAATGTTAGGTGTTCTCTACCGATCACTCAAGTGAAATTGTTTTTTTTTAGAGCTGTCATGTGTATGTATCTGGTTCAGTTTGAGGCTTTCTTTCTGGCCCACTCGAGTTTCTCGCTTTAGAAGTTCGATTACGCAAGTTGCTGCCCGCACGTGTTCTGTCTTTAAAGTGGTCTCGTTTTGTTCTTGTTCAGCGCTCGTAAACCCTCGTTAGGAAGGTACGTATAACAACCAAATACTCGGTGTGACGCAAATTCTGCTTTTTTAAGGAGATAAATCTACCGTGCTTGCTGGCAAGACGCCGCTTTTCAGTAGGGCAACACTGTGTAAAAAAAGCGAAGAAGTATGTGTTTATACCCAAAGCGTGCGCAAAATTCTCTTGGGGGGTTTTGCTTTGCCAAACGACTGATCCTTAATGTCGCAAAGTTTGGTAAATGGAGTGAAGAAAGGCCGTTTACCTGGCGGCTGCTTACGGTACGACGAGCTGATGGCCCATTTTGACTCTGCAAGAAGACATTACGCAGACCGGAACCATGTTTCACGCTTTAAGAAAGTTGGGCTTTTGACGCGTCTTTTTATCGCTGTTTTTCTGTCTTCAGAACTGCTTAAGATTTATCGTTCGGTTAGCTGTGATTTTATTTGTGAAGCATTTGCCTGAATACGCTTTCTTATAAGAGTTTTGAAGCTGGGGAATTTAATTTTTTTATAGTTACATTAACGGCAGCTGACTCATTTGACCGTCTAAAAAAATTAAATTTCCAGCAGTGCGACAATAACTTAGAGACATAGAGTGTGAGCTACACTAGACGGTTTGCTATGGTTATCACAAGGGCAGCTTGCCATACCAGTGAATTTTTAAGGATGCAGCACCCTTGCACGTTCGTGTGGGCTACCAGTAGAATAATAGTGACACTACCCTCCTACGTCACAATGCCCGGGAAGCAGGTACCATTTTCCAGGTTTTATTTTGAATGAGTAAAGAACCCGCCTTTACTAAGCAATAGGCTGAATTCATACTTCTATGGGCTCTTGAAAGTTTCTAACTTAGACATATTAACGCAACGGCGTTAGAGCGGGCTAACAGTACCTCTTGCTCGGCTAGTTGGCGTAACATTGTGTAACAAAAGTAAAAACAGACAGGACGGGAAGCGCCCGTCCTGTCTGGTCTTTCTGTGTGGTTTGTGTAAAAATTAACACTGTTTTTACTTTTGTTAGAGCGGGCGTTTAAAGGAAAACCCCTGTGCGTTATCCCACTAATTCAGGATTGGTGAAAAGGATCGTGACGTCACGCGTTGACTTCTGGAATCAAAGTGAATGAAATTTGCGACAAATTGGGACTATGATGTCATGGCATGACTCTAACGTGATTATGACATTTGAGGATATAAAGGAAATTAAATACGTAAGAAGATATGGACGATGAATTCGGAGTCGAACCCAAGACCCTTGGGTTGCGGGTCAGACGCGGCACCCCTAGGCCACTGAAGCACGTTCCTCCGACTTCGTTAAAGGGAGACCTTGTGTGTCTTGTCGTGTATCACGTGGTCTAGTATATCTGCTAATGCATGCTAATTAGTGTGTGTAATTATAAAGATGTGCTGGTTAAGAAAGAAAGCAAAGAACCATTAACCTTGTCACGTCATATTCTTAAGGCACAGCGTAAGTGTCCCTGAAAGAAGTTAGGACGGCGCTAAAACGACAAAGACAAAGAGGCACGAACACAACAGGACGGGCGCCAACTTGCAACTGAAGTTTATTGCACCAAACCCCTACATTTTATGCATCAACTGAGCCGTATCACAACAAGCTTATCACACAACAAAACGCAATTTCTTCAATAGTCAGAACATCGGAAGTAGGCGCTACTTTTACAGAGCAGAGACGCCTTCTGCACTATCCACTTGATAACAGCATTATTCTTATTTTATAAGTCCCAGAATAAATGAGTGCGCAACCCACATGAAAGCTATTGATCATCCAAATGATACACACACGCTTGGGCAAGGCAACCAGCGCGCAAACTCGACAATCGTGATTTAACACAAATAGTGATAATGAAAGAATGACCAACAACAACAGCGGAAAATTTGGTGGACATGAAAACTTAAACCTTCGGGGGAACCTCCCAGCGTCAATGTACTATAATTATCGTCAAAAATTTAAAACCTTTGAGAAAACCTCCCAGCGTCAAAGTGCTACAATATTGGTTTCTACACAATCGTCTTTTCGGCCGATAAAACACATCGATGAAAACAATGTATGCAGAAAACTTGCAAACGTTGAAACCTAAAGACAGCCTTCGAGAAACGCCACCTCAGCGTCACTAATTGAAATGGACGGCCTACTAACGCATCCGCTTCCCGCTTTCTTAATAAAAAATGCCTCCACTACTTCTCGCTCAAATCTGTCTTTACCGCTCTTCAAAAAAATTGTTTTGCTCAGATCCGGACTACACCCCTTGCACGTCTTGCAGTGATCTGCAAGGAAACTTCCATGATGTTGGCGCACATTCCGCAAGTGTTCACTGGCACGTTCATTAAAACATCGACCGGTTTGCCCTATGTAAACTAAACCGCAGCTTAGAGGAATCTGATATACAACTTGTGATCTGCATTTCGTGAACAGTTTTTTATGTTTAATAGGGCAAACCGGTCGTTTATTTTCCGGTTTTGACATTGTGCAAATCTTTGACAACTTTGATGGGGCCGAGAACACAACCTGCACCTGATGTTTGCTTGCGACTTTTTTTTATACCATGGGACACCTTATGCATGTACGGAATCACAGGGACCAATTTTTTTGCTTCCGGAAGTTTCTCATCACAAGGCCGCTTGAATTTCTGGATTAACATTTCAGAAACAACCAAAATCAAATGGGGCGGGTAACCCGCTTCGTGCAACCTCTGAATTTGGGCGCCAAAGCTCATAGACATCGTGTGATGGCACGACTTTCTTAAGGCACTCTGAAGGGAATTAGCGATTATTGCTCTTTTTACGAGTTTAGAATGAGCACTATCAAACGGTAACAGCCCTTTCTTAGAACTGGGATTGTACGCCCAGCATAGGTGATCCTCCATAAAAACCAATCTAACGTCTAAAAACTGCAGTTCGCGATTCACTGGTAACTCCCACGTGAACTTGAGGCCCTGGCTGTTACTGGTGAAGACTGATAACACACTTCCTGCCGCCGAAGCTGCATCGGACTCATGAACATTCTTCATGATAACCAAAAAATCGTCCACGTATCTAAAAATGGATACTACACGTGGATCTCTAAGTTGAATTTTGATTTGATTCCCAACAGCTGACAAGAAAATATCACAGAGTACCGGTGCCACTGAAGACCCTATGCATACACCTTTTTTTCTGGACAAAGAAGCTACCTTCAAATGAAATGGCTGTCGAGCCTAAGTAGAATTCTAACAAGGCTACAAAACTATCACTGCTAATGCCAGCTGCATTTTGAAACTGAACTTCACCTGTTGTGATGATCTTTTCTCTGACCGCGCTTAGAAGTCCATGATGAGGAACAGAGTAATATAAATCTTCAATATCGATGGAGAAACCCATGTACTCGAGGGAGGGCAAAACGTCCAGTTGCTGCACGACATACGAGGAACTACGAACCACGAAAGGATCATCTTCCACCAAACAACCGAGGTGCTTCTGAAGGTAACTACTGACAACGCACTGCCATGTCCCTTTTTCCGACACGATGGATCTTAGTGGCATTCCAGGCTTGTGGGTTTTGACCGTGAAGAATATTTCAAGGAAGCCCCTCTCTTCACCTTTTGCTCGCTTCTTGATGGCATCCAGGTGCAAGTCATCCAAGATTTTTAGTACTTGTCGTTTTCTGGTTCGTGCGTTGAACTTGACCGATTTGAAGTTTTTGTTGATGGCTGCAATCGCCTTTTCTCGAAACAAACCCACGGGTAGGACAGCAAAACCACCATCCTTATCTGCTTGGAGCGCCAGGAGACCTTTTTCTTTGAGGGCATTGGACACCTTTTCAAGAGGCGGGTTTTTCGGGGGGTTAGCCCCGACGCACCTCATCAGGCAGGCGACACCGTCATCTATAATCCTCTCTTTTCCACGCTCCGTCGCATGGCCGGCCACCCTTCTAACCATGGCAAGCATCTCCTGCCGCTTGGCATGCACCGGGAAGCAGAACTTTGGGCCTTTCTCCAACACTTCTTTCACTTTTTCTGGAAGAACCGCATCTCCAAGGACGACAAGCTTGCTGGGGCGAACACAAGAAGGTTCCTTAGGTCGGTAAAGCAGGCTCGTCACCGCACGTTGCCAGAGAAACTCTGTAGTCCTTGCTGACAGCCTTTTCACTTCTTTTAACAGCCTGCGCTCTTTCGTCGGGTCTCTTCCAAGCAATACAAGGACACGTGCCCAATCATGGAACATGCGGACCTGCCTCCAGTACTCAGACTTGAGTATCTTGCAAATGCGCCTGATATGGCCCCAAGATGGCTGCACAACACCGATGAGAGCTTGAACCTCAAATGGAACGATCTCTCGCTTCAAGCAGAAGGAAAGCACCCGAGACTGGCAAGTAGATACGGCAATCAGGTTGGTACAAGTAATGACGGGGTCGGTACAGAAACTTGAATATAGGAAAAACGTGTTAGTTATAAGCTAAATAAGTGAGGCTAATACAAATACTGGTGGAACACAAATGTGTTAAACACTGAAATGTGCGAAATTTATCCGCTTAAACTCCGCGCTACTCGCAGAATGTTCGCATGTTTTCTTTACAGGCCGCAGCTGAGTCGTATTAGCCAGCCCCTGGCGACGTGCCTGATAACGAAATGTATTTGAAGTGTTTGCTTTTTGTGTACACTGCACTGGCGATGGAAAACGACAAAAACACAGTCGCTCCGTGCGTTTGCGCCTTTAGTGTTTCAGTACAACATAATGAAATGAGAGGCATTGGAATAAAATTTCTGTAACTTTCATTAAGGATTCCGTACCATGAAATCATCATCATCACCAACATGACTACGCCCACTGGAGAGCAAATTCCTCTCCCACGTCTCTCTAACCCCGTCCCGCGCCAGCTTCTGCCAGCCTATATCCGCAAACTTCTTATTATTGCCCACTTAGCTTGCTGCCACTCCCTGATAGGGTTGCCGCTTGGGAATCCAGCCCGTTATTCTAAAGTACCATCGGTAATCTTGCCTTCGCCTTACATACCCTGCCCAAGCCCACTTATTTGTATTGATTTTGACTAAAATATCACTATCTCCAGTTTGTTCCCCGACCTGCTCTGCCCTCATACAGTCAACGTTGCACATACTCTTCTCCTATCCATAGCGCGCTGCGTTGCCCTTAAGTTGAACCCTTTTCGTTAGCCTCCACTTTTCTGCCACATAGGTCAGTACCGGTAACCTCCCATTAAGCAAACTGAGTTAATCTGCTAATAAGCATATAAAACCGCAAAATTTTATTGCTTTAAATATCACGGCCGTACATCACACTTACTCATGACTAACCGTTTACGCGCTTGCCATGGAGCTGAGCTGTCGCAAATTCTCTCACAACTCATTCAACGTGATCGAACATGTTTCGTGCACACTAATCTGTCAGACATCTTATCTAGTCTTTAAGAGTTTATGAAATTAAATATGACAACAAGCTCTGTTTCATTAACGCGCTAAAATGTTAAATGGTGGTTTCATAGAAGCGGCTACAGACAGCCATGGAATAAGAAGGCCATACTTAGTCGCTGTTTATCCAAGTGGTGCAAGTTTTGTTCTCAGAAAGGTGCCACAGGCTCCGATATTAATTACGACTAGAAGGGTATCAGTGTGACTGTCCTAGCGGTGAGCCTAAAACTGCTGTATTTTGCTTTATTTCTTCTCGCATTTTCAATTTTTGCTGTCTTATTTCGTACCTATACAGTACGCCAACTGAATCATGTTACTCTGCACCTAATATAAATAAAATGATTTAGGCTTACATTTTTCGCACGCAACACCTCAAGGACGCAGTTGTGGTCTCTTGGCGTAAGCACTATGTTCGATCTTTTCGACTAAAGCGCTTGCAAGGCAGCGATCTTCAGCTTTTTTTGCCCACTTCCTTATTTGGCTCCTCTTCTCGCAGCTAAATGCCCCTACGTGGAGTTGAGATCGGCGATATGGCTAGAGTAGCTGTTCGGGTCCTATTTTTTGCTCTCTGGAAAACGCGATATCGATGAAAGGGATGATTGAACATGCCCTAATGTTTTAAATTACGGTTTTCTCTTCCTCATCGGTCCGCAGATTTTCAAGTTAGCCTTTATTTGCTTCATTACATCTTGATAATTTTGCGGGTTAAGCTTTTCTACTCTGCTTTTTGTTTTAGTTAAGGCACCATACGAAATTTACCAGGAATGCTCACTACTTGCAGTACTGCGAGCGCTTGTTTCCAATATTTCATACTTGGCCTAATGGCATAAGACAGCGTGCTAGGTACTTGAAACAGGAGTTGAACTTTTCCCGAAAATTTCGCCTTCTGTCACAAATAGCGTACGGGTGTGCTGTTAACCCCGGAAGTTTTCCGTTGTAGCTGGTGGCTACTTAAAGCAAGCCTTTCTAAGAAACTGGGAATCCACGCTGTCTTTGGCTATTTGTTTTTCTTCCTTTTTCGGTTACCGTCCCAGTTATCTTTGCAGAAGCACCCCGAACGGCAAACTTTAAGGAACGTCCAGAGCAATGAACGACGTTTTTTACTGCACAGTTTTCTCTCGCAGATCATTTTTTTCTTGGTTACATTTAAGAATCTATAAAGAAAAAAAAAGCTTAATGCCATTTTTGTGGTGGTTCAGCATAATGACCGACAAAGAACATGAGAGCTAGGAAACTGAACTTTTTCTCTTCACAGTTTCGGTGCCAAGTTTAAAGGTGCCTTTCTTTGATGGCCATATTTTCGGGCGCAGATACAAACGGGAAAAGGTGCACAAGTGATTTTACGATATCAATGAAAAATACCCGAAAACAAAGCGGTTGTACGGTATAAGTCCTCAGCTGCACTTATTTGTTGCGGTATTTTTCGTCAGCCTTCTTTTATAGGTACCTTGAATTTTTCCTATTCCTTATACTGCTGCTATTGCGGATATTATAGTCCAAGTAATATTCTTCCTTCTTTTCTTTTCTTCAGCTAATAAACGCAGTTTTCCGCTTCTTCGTTTATTGATGTGGCGCCGGAGAGTAATAACAGCATGTCTGTGCCGAGGGAAACACTGTAGCCTTATCAGGTTGATTACTCCGCAGAGTTGGAGGGAAAGTGTAATGTACGCTGATCGTAGATTACGCTGCACAACCATCAATCGCACTGCCAGGCTAGTCTCGCTGACTTAGCATTTTGATCGCTGGTCTTAATGGCGTGGTTGCTTCGCTGTGCATGTATTTGTGACGACTTTGGCGGACATCTTCAGAACACAAGGAAGTATCCCCGCTACCCTTTTCTAGATGATATCGCCATTGTTTATTGAAGTTGTATATCCGATGGCCGGCAGGTCAGCCAATGAGTTTTGAAGATTAAACAGTGAATATGCAAGAGTCCAAATGCTTCAAAGGAACTGTTCATGTCCAGAGAAGAGCTGCACTCCCTGTGTGCACCCCTTTGGCCATGGAAGGCGGCATGCATAAGAGGAACATTCCTGGCTCTCTCCTTTCTGTTCACCACACATCCAGCCAGTCCAATTTCTCAGCTATACAAACCTCACTGCACTCGTATTCAGATGTCGTACGAACCTCACCGCCAGGAGTTACGACCGCCATAAATTTTCTTTACTGCGTCACCGTATCATACTAGCCGCCGTAATTATTCCCTTGGCCTGAGCTATAACGTTCCGGCCCTCCGAAGCCTCCCGGTGGCTTCTACTAACTTCCCCTGATAGTTCCTTTTCCCTACAAGCTACACGCATGCGTGAATAATCGTTAAAACATCATTTCTGTTCACGAAGGACAAGCAAGGATGCCAAATAAAGAATCCAAGCAGGCATAATTACTTTCAATGCCTTCTATTTCTTCTTACGTCTGATAAACTGAAGACAGACTGACAACTAAAAAAGAGGCTACGTTATTCATCCATATTCGCATCGCAGGATGGCACCGACGGCATGTTGTGAAGAAGCCGTATTTTACGCGGAAGTGATTGTAAAAACATAAAAATAAAAGCAAGCACTCAGATCGTTATCGACAAAGTTTGTTCCGCGAGATGTTTCACGCAATAAAATTATTACTTAGGGTATAGTGCATGAATATTTACTGGGGAAGAGCGCCAGGATCAATAGTTTGCACTGCACAATGTATATGTTAATATATCGATGATAGTTTTTCTACGGTGGCGAAGGCGAGCGGCGGCGTGGTCACAGGGACCGACCTTTGTGCGGCGTGGTGGTGTGAAGCAGCGGTCAGAAGTGGGAGATTCACTACGAAAGGTGCCAGAGCGAGGTATTTGTTAAGGAGGCTGATACCATGCAGCGTTGTCCCAGAAGCTGAGCAAAGATCGGGTCCAATAACGTGCATGTGGACTGCTGTCGCCGGCGCCTATCCTCTTAGTAACTCGACGATTCGTTACAACTGCGGCCGTCGCAGACACATCGCGCGACTTTGTCAGCACCGCGGCACGCAGTGTAATCGACGTAACAATAGTAATTGCACGTCTAGGATTGCAACTCGTTAGCTCGAAGCACTGATGCTGTCCGGGCGACCGCCGCTAGCATAATCTAGCACCGCCGCATTCTTGTGGCTACCAAGGAATTGTTGTCTGTGTGGTCTTGAGCCATAAGAGACTTGCGGTTCGGGCAGCGGAGATTCTACAGAATGCGGCGTCTCTTGTCCCGTGCTGCTGCTGTGCCTTCTGCTGGGTTCACTCCCACTTCCTCGTTCGGAGGAAGGGCAAAATGTGGGGGCTTTTTATGTTATGGTGAAAGTTTCTATGGTGTTACAAGCGGCGGAGGTAAATGTGCACGACACGGTCCACGTGTTTTGGTAGAAACGGAAAGTTTCTTTGAGCCGTTATTAATTTTCCTGGGTGGGACGACAAAACAAGATACGGCACGCAGGGAGTTTGTGCGTTGTCCTCCTCACGGTAGCACTGCCATCTTCTTCGCTCTCGTATTTGTGAGGCATCCAAAGGGACGCTGTTTGGAAGCAGCTTCGCCGCTCGAGACTTCCGACAGTGTCTTGGAAGACATCAAGCAGTCTTTATCTGCGAAGTACTAAACGAAGACGGACTTCGCTGCCGCTTCTGGCCATTGGTACTAGCCCCCTTCTACTCGGAGACCAACTCGGAGTGATGACAGCACAGACAGCGCCTTTTAAGAATCAGCGCAGTGTGTGGCCGTTCCTTTGCTGTTATTCTCTCTCACCAACAGAAAGCGGCAGGCCTCGAATTGAAGAGAACTAGTTCAAATCGGCGTGACAACGGCGGCAGCTTTCTGGACAGCTGTTCGGTTTTTGGCGTGGTTGAGAATCGAGTAAAGGGATTGAGAAATGAGGGTGTCAAAGGTTTTCTACATTGTATTTTTGGGCATTCCGCGACGGCCGCAGTGGCGCTTTGTACATGTAATGCAGCTTTCGTGTGGATAAGGCAGTAAATTTTCATTAAATATGCAGTAGTAAAAAAACAATGCACCATGGATAAACTTTCAGGTATACGTGGAATGTCGCGAATCTCCATGAGTGAGCTGGATCAAATATCGCATGTGTAGAGTGTAAATGTCGTCCCGCAATATGCAGCATAATACGCAGCGTGCAGAATATAAGTCAACAAACAACTGGTATTTGTTCTGTGAAGAGACTCCTATACTTCTTTTTTTTTCGACGGGACAGCTTTGAGCTGACACATTGAAGCCCCTTGCTATTTTGCTGTGAACACCGTGATCTCTGCTGATGAGTTGCATGATGGCCCTTTCTTATATTCTAGAAGGACAATAACAAAGTCGGCAGAGACAGTTACGACTGCTTACGTGTGAGAAGGCGTCAACCCGCCTGCTCACTTTGTGGACGCAGTCACCGCGCTCTGCGGCATGATGCAACCCGATGCCACATAGCTGGCAATTCTACCTCTGCACGCTGCCGCACCACTTCTGATCTGCCAGCTAACTTCCTGAAGGCAGCGCTGCCATACCGCGGTTCGCGCTGGGCTAAGGGTATGACGCGATGCGTAATGATTCAATGCCCATATGTGCAGAATTTGCCTTCGTGTACTTAACATTCACAGATCCCTGGAAGTCTTCATACCTTTCTCGGTGCAGTGGTGCAGTAGTTAAGCGGTGCACAAGTACCTTGGGATGGCAGGTACTGCCGCCGGTGGGACTTGTGCGGCACAGGATGCTCCACCAATAAGTGAACAAGAGGTGTTCGCATCGGTAAACAGGCTTTTCGATTGTACTTCGTAATGAAATTCAGGGCAGAAAAACTTAGCGGACGTCCACGCAATGCGCTCCCTGGTTTTAATTTGCACAAGGAAGCCGTCGACATTGGTTGGCATGACTTAACGTTTGCTTAGCGTTACCTAGACATTACGCCGTCACTTCTGGTTCAGTGAAATCATGTCCTCTCGGTTTTTTTTTTGCTAAGACATGATTAACGACTCACCCACATGATATGTCTGGCACCGGGACATGATACAATCCGACACAAAGACTATATATGCATTCGGTACCCAACTGTACCGCCGAATGTCGTCAAACGATCGGACGAGCTCCTTATTCTATCACATAAAAAAGTCTGAACTGCACAAAAAATTCATTACTTTCTTTCTTTCTTTCTTTCTTTCTTTCTTTCTTTCTTTCTTTCTTTCTTTCTTTCTTTCTTTCTTCTTTCTTTCTTTCTTTCTTTCTTTCTTTCTTTCTTTCTTTCTTCCTTTCTTTCTTTCTTTCTTTCTTTCTTTCCTTCTTTCTTGCTTTCCTTCTTTCTTTCCTTCTTCCTTTCTTTCCTTCTTTCTTTCTTTCTTTCTTGCTTGTTTGCTTTCTTGCTTTCTTTCTTTTTTCTTTTTGTTTATTTTGGTGACGGTTCGTACAGGATCGCTCGTCTTATTCAAGAACGCGACTAACCAGATTAGAACGCCTGATGGTGGTGGAGGACTAAATGTTACTGTATTCGCTCCGAATGAAGCTCCTTTCACGTAACCCACTGCAAGGTCGGTATAATTAATTCGGTGCGTTTGGGATAGCTAACCAGCTTAAGCAAAGCACACAGCTTCAAGTGGTGCTATGGGGCCAGCTGAATATTTTATGTATGCAACTGCATTTCTGTTTCTGTGGTACAAGAACACAAAGACGCTTTCCACGTGCACGCTGTGTTCTTCGGCTTGTGTTGCGCTTCACAGAATGCCGCGGTTGCGAAGCTGCGCTGAACCCGCCACGGTGGCTCAGTGGTTAGGGCGCTCGACTACTGATCCGGAGTTCCCGGGTTCGAACCCGACCGCGGCGGCTGCGTTTTTATGGAGGAAAAACGCTAAGGCGCCCGTGTGCTGTGCGATGTCAGTGCACGTTAAAGATCCCCAGGTGGTCGAAATTATTCCGGAGCCCTCCACTACGGCACCTCTTTCTACCTATCTTCTTTCACTCCCTCTTTTATCCCGTCCCTTACGGCGCGGTTCAGGTGCCCAACGATATATGAGACAGATACTGCGCCATTTCCTTTCCCCCAAAAAACTAATTATTATTAAGCTGCGCTGGTTGTCCACTAGGAGCTTCTTTTTCCCACTGACACAAGAAGGAAGAAATAAGTGGGCCTCTGATGAGCTTTCTTTCTCGCGCTGTCACACGCTTGTTCAGCCCCGCGTTCTTTTTTTTTTTTTTTTGCTACGCTCGCACGCAATGGGCGGCAAATCCTAAGCGCAAATCGTTAGCGGAATTCCACGTATAGGCTAACTAATTAAACTGAAAATGATTTGACCGGAGAAAAGCAGAGCGCCGACGAGAAGCACAAGTTAAGACGTCCAGCTCTTGCAATAGGAACGATGGAATTGCTTTTTTTATAAAACGGCAGCAGTGTGCGCTTGACATGCGAATCATTTTCGTGCGATACTTTAAAAAGCGAAGAGACAGGATTATCAACCCGAGGCTGTCTCCGCGTCTTTTTTTTTCACTTAGCGTCTTTTGTTATGGCTATCTGCTGCCTGTCTCGCATGTTGTTTTTATTAGTAACCTTTATTCGCGAAATTAATTTCCCCTCCATATTTTTCTTACACAGCAATTGCCTGGCTATCTCATGCCTTTATGTTCAGAAAAGTCGTGCAAATGCTGGATTTTTATTATGGACCAATAGAAGGGTCCCTGTGTGGCGCTCCACTAGACTTATAGTTGCTAGCGTAAGACTGCATGCTATCGTTGCATGAAAGAAGAGCTGCGTTAAAGCGGCACCAATGCCTTTGCAGTCATAACAAAAAAGCTTAAATCACTTCCGCAAAATGCATGTAAATTGCTGGAGTGAACGCCTCAGCGCCTGCCTCCTGTCATGAGATGTGAATTTCGGCCAACAGCACAGCCTGCCGGCACGCTGTATGTGAGCGCATCTTTTTTTTAATGAAACTATAAAAACCCACTTCCTGCAGCACAGCTCCTTTGTAGTACTGCTAACACGTCAACTAATGGACAGCGTGCGAAAGGGGAGAGAAATGGGGAAAAGAAAGTTTCCAAAGGAAGAGGAAATGTCCATAAACAAAGAAGCCTATTCTGTCGTGGTTAGCTTATTATTGTGGGCTGTATGCTTCACAAAGCGGCCTGCCATGCGTGATCTGTATTTTGTTTAGTGATTTGTTGCGTGGATTACACCAAATTTCTCACCCTTTCTTTCTTGCTCTGTACTTCAAGCCTCAATGCCGAATCGTCGCCAGCGATTTACGCTGACGCTCTCTGAGTGCTCTGTCTCTTGTTCAATGTCTGGATTTATCGCCATCTGAGATGCTTACGCTAGGCGCTCGAAACCACGGCTCTTTGAAGACGCTGAATTTCACACCCTGTGCTCTTCTAGCCCTCCAGCTTCCTTTCTTTGCGCAAGCTCTGGTCTGTTTCAGATCTCTCTTGCGAGGCTCAGTTTTAGAGCTGACGTGGACCAAGTTTCCAGAGTATTTTTAATTGCCGCTCAAGGTCGCATCTGTTGGTACACCATTAGGACGCTTTTTGCTTGTAGATGTAGTTTTCTTTCATTGCGAACGCTTTATCTTTATTCTCTTTCGTAATTATTCCGAACTTTGCCTTCAAAAAATCTGTTCTGCTTTCTGGGTTGGTTGAAACTTCTATTTTTTTCTTTTTGAAACAAGAGAAACTATTTATTCAATAGAATTGGTGCCCATCGAAGGTTATAATACTTCGTGTGCTATCGTAGCAAGGTTCGCACTGTAGAATGATAGCACCAATGAAAGGCACAACACTTCGCAACTGCCTGCACCCAGCAAACACTGACCGCGCGCAAAGCTGCGTGGCATCTGGCGTTTTCTGCACCTGATGAAGAAATCTGTGTGCATTCTTCCGATTCCAAAAAAAAAAATTGGACGACGCTTAAGCTTCGGCTTTAAGAGTGAAAAGCGACAGCGTATTGCAGCACTGCTAGGGAGTCCACGGAACGCCATCGCCCGTTCGGCGCGACGCCTTGCCCGTTGGACAAATCGCTCTGCTACGTACGGTGAAACGGACGCGCGGAGCGACAAACCACGTAGAAGCGCTGCCAGGCGCCTTGCCGAAACGCGCGGGACTCAAGTTGCAGTCGTAGTTCGTCGGCACATTGTTCTCGACAAACCCGATGCCACGAACGCCAGCATAGCTTCCGCGCCGAACGAGCGGGCAGCAAGCCGCAAGCTTCGTGGTGAACGCGCCTTTGATGTGCGCTGCGTTGAGTTGAGTTGAGTTGAGTGGTTGTAAACTACCGGTGGGATTAGCCTTGCAGTTGCTGCCGGCAATTGCTCCACCGTAGCGACACTTGAATAGAAATCACAGAAACACTGTCCACAAAAACCCAAATAGACACTCCTGAGGTCACCATGTGGCGGCCAAATCCGTGTCCTGCAGGTAAAGTAGAAGAAGGCGAGAAGCATCCCTTCTACTCGACTGGCTCCCGCGCGGGAAAACAATGTCCTGAAGAGAACTGTGAGGAACTCCTGCCTTCTTGAGGGATCCGAATAACACAGCCCGTTCCGCGTTGTACAAAGTACAGCACAAGAGGTAATGTTCTATGTCACCACACACACCACACGTTGAACACAATAGTGACAACGCTAGGCCAGTCTTATACATCCACGCCGTTTTTCTTACAGCCTTTTCGTGAAAAATAGCAAAAATATTGTTAGAAAAGAAAGCACCTTTGTATGGTCCATCGGCTATCGAGTAAATTCGAGGCTTCCAACTTGGCCTTGCACACAGCTAACACTACCTACAAAAAATGGACCCATTAATTATTGTCGCTAATTCGAGACATATAGATTTCTGAAATTTTAGAGGCGCTGCCAAAATTTTGGGGCAAATTGGCTTGCATAATGTGCAGGCAATTATTTATTTTTTTTATTGCTTCATAATTCAAGCATTAAAAGGTTAGAAGCGCTATGTAACTATTGCGAGCACTGGCCTGTCGCAGTAGCACATATAAGAGATACTGGCCATTCACAAACATCGCACAAATAAACCAACCTTTGATAATCTCGCTCTTGGTTCGCCTATAACAATACTGACAGTAAATGGAGTTCATACATTGCGGTCAATGCAAAAGTCTTTCCTTGCCGAATGTGTTTTCCGCAGGGGTTTCATGGCCTATAAACATTTCACACAACGAACTTTTAGGCCTAATGATACTGTATTTGGAGCCGCAGATGTGTCACGCTCTGAGCGTACCACGAATATGGGCCGACATTGCGCTTACAGCTTGAAGCTCTTACTTTTGATCAGTGCACTTTGTACATGATACGTGATGCCTCGTATTTTACAAAAATAAGGGGTTTGCAAGCTCAAATTAAATTACTGTCTTTACGAAGTTATAAGTAGGCATGACGAAACTTGTAGGGCTTAAAACACAAGGACGGAAGTGCTGCAAGTTTCCTCATGAACAATCAACTGGCCCAAATAGCTATTCTGACCATGCTCTGAGTAGGGTATGCTCCGTGCTCAGTATTGCCACTTTCACGAGCAGCTAAGATAATTTGTAATGCACACATGCGCGACTGAATGTGCTCTCGCAAAAGCGTTTCAAGAAGAACCCCCCTTTTTTTTCATTCCTTAAAACAGGCTGAACAAAGCTGCTTAGCGGCTCATGGCTATAAGTGTCCTTAAGGTACACCCTGGTAGTTGGCGTTACGTTGTCGTTTTTCCCTTCTTTTTTTATTCCTTAATATTCGTTTCTCTTGTGCAAGTTAGCGAACATCTGCAGACATAGTCCGACTGTTATTCCTTTTCTTGATGCCATAACATTATAAGCTCCACTGAACCAAATCGCTTCGTCGGGCTTATCATTCCTCGATTGGCTAGAGGGAGTGTGACGTTGCCAGACGAAAGAATTCCCATTGGCTGAAGGGAAGTTACGTTACTTGTGGTAAAAGTACTGGCAGTTGCTAATTTCATATAATGGAATTAGCTGTTGCTGTGAATTTTATTTTCATCGCTGTCCTGTTCTAGAAATGAAGGACTGTCATAGCAGTGCGAGACAAGTCACATGTTCCAACAATGCGAACTACCACGGATGCCGCATATATATAAAAATAAAGAAATTCGAAACTAATAGGCAAGCTGGCTTGGCAGAAAAAGGATCTTCTTCAGGTTGGACCTTTTTACTGCAAATTTTCGTCAACACTGAATGGGAATGGAGCAGTAAGGCCTTGTAAAATTTTCATGGGGCTCGGTTCATACTTGTGACATCTGAAATGAAAGGGACTTCACGATGAGCGCTTAGGAGTGGCTGGCGGTGAATCCTAGCTGCTGGGTTTCGCGCCCAAAAAGCTTTAACGACGCACACATTTTACATTCAAGGTCGGCCTGTGGTGTTGTAAACTGTATTCTGTTTTTTCGCCTGTTCTATCTTATAAAAAGTGCGTTTTCGTTTAAAGTAGTGCCTCAGTCACCTGTCGCTAAAATTCAACTTCAACCTGTCCCCAGTGACCCTTTAGGAATTGATAAATAAACGCGAGAGACTCAAAGACTCATTGGAATACGCGGCCTACAGTGTTTCAAAGTGCCCTTAAGACTTTGAGTATCTACCCCACATTTGCGCCAGTCATGTTCGAGAGTATTTCTTCCCCTCTGGTCTTGCAGGTACCTTCGTGTGGGCCGGTTCGCTGGTACATTTTTCACTTGATGACCTATTTTTTACGTGGGCGGAAGAGTGATAAAACGGAATAAACCTTATGCCCTATCAGCGCCTCTGTCTCTTGCTCTTGTTTAGTAAAGTACGTTCCCTCACTTGTTGTTAGTGCATTATTTATTAGACTAAGACGGATAATGCGAAGACACTTGATAACGCTGGCTGGTCGTCTCTCGTCTCTGTTTCAGGTTAGTCTAATTATGTGCTTGCTAATACAACACTCGGGGGACCCTTAACAGTTTCTGTTAACGCTTTCCGGTTCCTCAATCCTCGCCATATCGCATGGTTTCAATTTACTGGTCATAGCGTTATAAAAACAGCATCTTTCGCTGCCTCCTTTCATGAAAGAATACAAGCCAACGTTTAGAAATTGGTCATGACTAAGCTTGAATGATGAATCTTAATGCTGTACGATTGTTCAGGTGCGGAAACATTGCAGAAAATTGAAATTGAAAATTGGTTATTGGGGAAAGAAAATGGCGCAGTATCTGTCTCGAATATCGGCGGAAACCTGAACCGCGACGCAAGGGAAGGGATAAAGGGGGGACTAAGAGAAAAAAAGGTGCCATAGTGGAGTGCTCCGGTATAATTTCGACCACCTGGGGATCTTAAATTATACTGGAGCTCTCCACTGCAGCATCTTTGTTCGTTTCTTCTAACAAGCCATTTCCTGAAACTTGAGGTCGGCTCGAAATATTGAGCCGCAAAGGGCAGCCTCAGAGGGAAAGAAGTAGTTACCGCCATAATATGCGGCTCAAGACCCCATTAAAGCATTTTGTCCTTGTTCATTTCTTCTTTATGAAGGAAACATATATATGTGACGTCGTGGTTATAGGTACTGTAGTTTCGGAATCATTGCGTTCTAGCCAAGCCCCCTCCCCTTTTATGTGTCGGAAAACTTTCTGGCTAGCTCCGTCATCCTTACTTTCAAAGCTTCATGGGGTGCCCCTTCGATCGGCGCAAGGCACTCCGGCGTTGATTTTTGGGCGCAGTGTTGCCGTGTTTTTTTTAATTAACGCGGTTTGTTTTATCGGCCACTTCTAATCGAAAATATTGCCCGCTCTGAACAACAGCTCGACCCAACGAGCAGAACACGTTTGCTTTCCAGGGGCGTTATTAAAACCTCGTGTACCGCAAGACTGCGATGAGGAGGAAGAGCTTGCGAGGAAGGAGATAACTGGAAAAGAAAGTAAGGCCGGTGGCTAGCATTAAAGAAAGTACTGATCACGTGACTAGGCGACAGCCTGGCCACGAAGTGCACCGGTGAACTGCCGACGCTTAATAATGATAGATTCGTTAAAACCAGGAGATATGATTAACTGAGAGGGAGCGCGAAATAAACTATGAGTGAGCACTACGTATCTGATAGCCCTTCGTTTCCCCTAACTAGGCGCCGACCAAACCTGGCACCAGAACAAAAAATGAATAAAAAGAAACTAATGAAGCAGAAATTTTTGGCGCTCATAAAATCGCGCCAGAGAGCAAACAAGAGCACGAATGGAGGTCGTTTAGAGAAGGGCCAGGCGGAATTCGCTATGGGGAAGCAGCATCGTCAGGTCGTGCATGACATGAGGAGTACGGCATGAACAATGTGGTGCGTTAATGTATGAGCACGCATTACACAAAAAGAAAATTGTCTCCGCTTATTCTCTGCTGAGTCGGTCGCGAGACAGCCAGAGAAAGCGTAAACATTGTGTGTATTTTTAAATGTTCGTATCCTTTCGCCTGTTCCTCAATCCCCTCCTTCACGGTACGACCCCCGTATCCAAGCTCATGTGGTCTGTGACGTCAGTGGTCGAAATTATATCCAAGACCTTCACAATGCACATCCGGCAACAAGGAAACATAGCGCAGTTTTGGACGAGCAATAGCCTCAACCAACTGTCCTGTCTGTTGGCATTTTCGGGAGCCATGATCGTTGCCAATTTTTTCCTTGATATAGAGAACTGCTCCATTATTCCTAGCGGTAAGCCTTCCATTCTGTGCTTGACAAAGAACTTCATCATGCAAGGCGTTACCGCCGTGTCTCCGGTTGATGGCACCACTTTATATCTCTTCACAAGCTGGCGTGACGGTCATGGTGTAATATTTATGCGCAACTTCTTCGCTCAACATAGGCGGTAGCTCGTTTATTCCAGACAGTCATGATTGGAGTTGCAAGAATACGGGAGTTTTCCAATGCAGCCGCTGATGCAGCTGCTCTATGCTTTGTATCAAATAGCTATCAGGTGTTCTTCCTGACGATGTCTATAAGAGACTTCGATTGCGCGTGTTTTACAGCGATAGCTGTTAGGCGCCCGTCCCTGGCTTGCGCGTCGTCGTCGTCCGCCGTCGGCGTCGGCGTAGCTGGTGGGTGTGTTAATGACAGCCACCCACCGGGTGGATGTCATTAACGCACCCATCGGTCATTAACGCACTCACATGATATCAACGTCGAACCTGGGTCGCATAAGCCTACGGATGGCTCTGTTTGGAACAGCCGCTTGCAAGTGCAGGGGTCCATCCCTTAACTGCTACACCAGGGCGATATGAGGCCACTGTATTTTTTCTACCTCACAATATCCACAAAACTGAACGCTTCAACAGCTATCGCTGAATCTCACGTTACATAGTCGTAACCGTCCTGTGAGTTTGTTTTTTTCTCCTCCTTCTTTGCCACTGCTGTTAACAAACGTCGGAAAAGTCCTGCATCCCTTAACTTTTGTCCTGAGACTGCAGTTGATCATAATACGACTCGCTTACTTACGAAATGATAGTCATTAGCCTACAATTCAATAGAGAGTTTTAGTTTCACGTACGTAGAGGCTTCACATACGTAGAGCTCTTACGGGTGACCAGTGCGCATGCGCAGAACGCAAAGGGTATGAGCGAGTCTCACGTACAGTACTCACGGATTGAAATAGGACATTCGGAGCGCGTGGCCGTCGCTTCATGGAGCGCCGCCCGTAGACGCTCATGGAACCAAGGTGGTGCATTGTGGTATGGCGTGAGAGGGAGAACATCTACAAAGCAGAATTGTTCCTTCCAGTAGCCAATCAGCCGGCCTGTGGTTTACCACATGCCTGCGTGGCACTGCAAGGCTAGCGCTCCGAATGTCCTATTTCAATCCGTGAGTACTGTACATACGTGAGATTCGGATTTTTACGTTGCAGTCTTTGCGTTGCTTGCGTACGTAGCGTTGACAAACATGGCATGGCGGCACCCTGCCCGCCGCTTCACGGCGATAACAGCTTCGTCGCTAATCCCTCGAGGCGATATGGTGTTCTAAACTGCTGTATTCGCCTTCGATTTGCCCATTCTTACACTCGCATAAGGTTTCAAGCGACAAATAGCTGTTGTTTTTCAGACAGAAGGGCGATTTTTCAGCTGCTAAGCCTGACGAAGTAGCGTTGGTCGTCGTCATAGCAACGGTTTCGCTATGAATGGCTTCGCTTAATGACTTGTCTTGGATGATTTAGGCTACAACCAGTGTCTGTGTTTCTTAGTAGATGGCGCTAGGCGTAACGCGCGTCGTGTTTCGCGTACGTGTAACTATAAGGGTTTCAAACCACCTGCGTGCACGCTACGTAGACTTCTCACGTTTGCGTACGTGAACCCTTTACGTACGTGAAACTAAAACTCTCTAATGATCTTCTCGTGGGTGAGCTGGCAGATTAAAGGGACGCCAATGCCAATCATATCCCAGTTTTCTTCTCTGTAAAAATCAATTTTATGTCCCTCCCGGGCCCGGCAAAAAAGCCGCATTTATTGGAGATAAAATGGCATAAAAAATTTTAACCGACGATTACGGCACTATCTAATGTGAAATTTTAGCGTTGCTTTATTTTTCCATTTATTGACGCAGAAACAACGCTCAAGCTGCCCTTAAGAGTACAGTGCGAAGCATTGCCGCTTTGTCGCACAAGGCTTTTAAACTATCGCACTAAACGAAACCTCCTGAGTGGTGGAGAGCGTTGCGGTTCAAACCTTGTCCGGTTGCGGTGTCCTCTTCCGCGTTTGCTGCTCCCTGCGAGAACGCATAACAACTTGCTTGTCTCATTGTTTCAAGGAGGAAAGCTGAAGCCACATAGGACGCGTCTTTGTTGGCAGCGGGCCACGAGGCAACCGTTCCTATGGTAAACGCCATGGAGTCCACAAATGCCCCCCATACACGCCCATGTATGTGATAGTTGACGCTTCGACTGCCGATTCATGGGTTACTCAGATCACAGCTGGCAGTTTTTTGGAGATCTTTGAACATATAGTCTGCCTAACAGTTGTGCGACAATTAAGGTGCCACAATATTTGCTCAAGAAATCAGTCGCCTCACATAGGCAAGGCGGTCATCTGTAAACGCGTTTGAGAAATTCATTACTCGACGGTGGGCGCAAACTGACCGCGACCCACTCGCCTGCCCCCATCGTACTCTCCTCCTCCACTTTCCATCTTTCTCTCTGCACGGCTACCCCTCCGCGTTTTCGTTCTCGCCCTACCTTCGTCATCGCCCCACTTTCACCCTTCGCCGTGCTCTTCGCGTCTGCCTGCTACGCCGCCGACGAGGTCACGCAAGGCTGGAACGGGCGCCTAAGAGCTGCGCTTAAAATTTTCCCGCCACTTGATTAAAACTCGTCATGTCTACACTGGCAAGGACACTGTGATCAACGTTTGGATGGGAATGGCTTTGCATCCTATAGTCTCTGGGATCGGCGCCCATAAAACTATGCCAACGCTCGCCGTTTACTTGCGAAATCCCTCTGTGATGGCGGCACCTGCATTCATTTTCTGATCGTTTTCAGCCTATAAAAGCTCCATTTAACTTCTTTGGCGTTTCAACGCGGTAGTCTATCGATACATGCGAACTTAACTTTAACCTCAGTGTCCCTTTAAATGATTGTGGAGGGCAGAGCTCGAAAGGGCTGTTTAAACCATCGTGTGTTTCTTTCATACATAGCGGAAGGCAGAGATTTAAAGGTCTTCAAACCTTTTTCTTTCGTGTACGTATCACGAAACGTGGACACCCCATTGCTTACTGTTTTGAGACAAAGCTACGCTCCCTGGTCATTCGGGTAACTGCCTAAATGAAATGCTATGCGACCTTCGAAACAGTGCATAACAATGTCTGTGGAGCCAACCATGATGAAAGCCATTTAGTAGACCCACGCTAATTATGCGCTCTCTGCTTTCTGTATTCTCTGCTCGATCGATTAGTTCGCTGGGGGTAGCTAATCCAGCATTTCGTCGCAGCAATTTGTTTCACAGATGAAGAAACAAAAGGAGTATGCGCGCGAAACATCGATGTGGGAAGTTCCTATTTACATTCGCCTTTTCTGTGAAAGTTTTTTCCGTGTCAATCCACTGTCACTAAGAATAAGTACCGGATATCACAAGATTAAAACTGGTAGGCTTTGTGGGCCGCAATATTTACTGCCTTTAATTTATAGACCACACACATTTATGCGTCGCGTCTCCACCGTATGCACACTCCAACAGCGTTGTCGCACAGGCGCGCTAATCACCCTTAGCGAAGACTGTGGTTGTCCTAACCGAGGTTAAGCGCACCCGTGTGATACGACTGTAACGAGCTTACTCTTCCTTAATACCGGCGCATCAAAGTGTCTCCCTTCGACAAAGAAACGAATAGCTTCGAAACTTTACTGCCTTCCCGTCTCCCATGATGATTCTTTAGTCCTTTCGTCTGGCGGTGGGACTTAACTGTGATGAAAATATCCTGCTGTAAGCAGTCTTTCCGTAGTTTGCATCTTCTATATCTGGACGCTTGAAGATGCTGCGATTGTTTTCTGGAAAACCACCTCAAACGGAACAAAGCTTCTTCGTAGCTGCGTCATATTCTCAAAAGAGAAAAAAAAATAATTATAAACAAAAAAGTCTTTGTCTGAGGCCCATCTTTGAGCGAAGGCAGCGTTCCATTGTCAGCGGCATGTGGGCTGTTCGCGCCGCATTCTTGGAGCCAGTGCAAAAAGGGAGAGTGATCCATCCTTGCGTCGCTTCCCCCAAATTCCTTTCACTTGGCAAGGCTCTTCATCGCTCCCTTTTGCTTCCTTTCAGAGAGGTACGCTTCCTTCCGGAATTCCCTTTCTCGTTTTCTTGGAGATTCAATACGCGCAACGAAGCGACAGGATGGCATCTCTGCGTGGAGCACGGCTCGCCCGACTTGGTAGTCTTCCCGTTGGCAGAGGCATCTAGGCGCGCTAGATGTCAGGAGGCGAAGGCTTCGAAAAATATAGTCCTTATCTTTCTGGGAAGAAGGACGCAGGAAAGCTCGAAATAGCGAATGCCTTGTCGCAGTCACGTGCAAGACACCCTTGTCTTGTGGCCTAGTGTACGTAGGCCACATGAGCAGATGTCTAAACAAAGGGCTCTACGAACACATGTACATACATTCGTCAGCATGTGTGTCCGGTTTTCTCGGCCTTGGCTCTGCGACCTGCAGCGATTTCACTGGCGATCCTTTGCGACCGTTTTGTGCGGTCCAGTGTGGCGATAAAGATGAAGGCAATGTCATCAGTGTGGCGACGCATCCTCAGATGCAAGGTTATCTCAAGCAAGGTGTTATCGGCAGGCGTCGCACCTGCAGCCAAAAGCTCGCCTTTCGAGCGCTCTATACAGATGTGCTGACTACCGTACAAGTGTACTTTGACTGATACACTTCCTGATCTCGTTGTACATTGCTAGATGCAATTCTGCGCTTCGTTTGGTCTGGTGCTAGTTCTCCCCAAATCAAATAAGAAGCGGTTTAGGGAACTCGAGAACGCTAAGTCTCGAATTTTGAGAAAGGGCCAGGTGTAAGCGATTCGTTGATTCTGCTTACCAAGCAAGAAGGATTTTTCTACACCTCGTTGGGAGGGAGAGAACGTGAGACAGCATAAAATTTAAATTAGTTTCGGTACCACTGTCCGAACGTCTTATCTAACAATTACGACCCGCTCGTGATTCTCCGACGGCTGAGACATGCAAGGATTTGCATCTGTGCTTATGACCATGCCTGCGTACAACCCACCTCTTGACAAAAGTGAGTACACCATCCTGCTCCTCTGTAGCCAGCGGCTCTTTTAAGGCAAAAGGAAGGAAAAAATAGGACGGAAAAGAGAAGGAAAAAAGGAAATGAAGGAGGAGAAAAGAAAGGAGAGAAAAAGCAAAGACGGAAGGGTGGATTGAAGGAGGACGGAAGTGCGTATAAAAGGAAAGAGGCAAGAAGAGAGAAAGGACGGTAGGTAGAAGAGAAGACACCTCAGGAAGGAGCAGGAGAAATGCAGGCAAGGATGGACAAAAGAACGAAGAAAGGAGAATGAAATGGAGGACGAAGGGAAGGAATGGTGGTGGGTGGTTGTTGTTATGAAGACGGAGGAGGATACTGGTCCCGACGTATGTTGGCCCTTTGGGCATCACTCTTGGGGACTAGAGGAGGGGGGTAGGGGGATGTAGGGGGGGGGGGGGGGCGCCGCCGTCGTTTCCGTGGAAGTCCTAGAGAACGGAACGCAGCGGGCAAGAAAGAAGAAAGGACTGCAAGAAAGATGGGGAGGGAGGCAGACAGGGAATTAGTACAGGAAGCACAGTGTAATGTAGGCAGACAATGCAGTGCAGGAATAGCAGTGTAGAACAAAACACGGTGCATTACAGGGCAGACGGGCTGAGCGTTGTATTGAACTGCGTGCAGTCCATTATAGTGTATTCCATGCAGTGCGTGATATACAGTGCAGCGCAGCGCAGTGCAGTGCAGTGGAGTGCAGTGCAGGTAGCGCGAGCAATTGATTGCAGGTATGGGGACGAAAGCCAGCAGAAATACAGGCAGTGCGCCAGATTTGCGTGTGCAGGCGGGCAGTGAAGTTAGTACAGGCAAATGTCACAGAGTAGCGCAAATAGTGCAGGCAGGCCGTGCAGTTATCGCACTCAAGGTAGGACAGTGGAGTGTAGGGGCAGTAGCACTACAGCGCAGGCAGGCATTGAAATATAGTGTACTGCACACAGAGTGGCACTTATGACATTCATTCCAGCGTTGCAGTGCAGCGTAATACAGGAAGCGCAGTGCAGCGCAAGTAGGCAGCCAGAGCCTTGCAGTTCATGCATGCACAGTAGTGTAGTGCAGGCAGACATCGCACTGCATTCAGACGGTCAGGGAGCGGGGTGCAGTGAAGTTCAGACATGCACGAAGTGGGGTGGAGGTTGTGCAGTGCAATGTTTTGTAGGTAGAGAGTGCATGCCGCCAACCCGTATTTTGTAACAATTTTTCTGCTACCCGTTATTTTGACTTTATCCTTTGATAGTTACCAGACCTCTTTGACCATGCCAGTTGTGAAACTTCGCTTCAAAGCCTGACTGTTCCAGTCGGCTACCTAGTGGAGGATAGGTGATTGAGACACCAGCTCGGAACGGCAAACAAACTGCCACCGTTCGTTGTCGTTAGCTTAGGAACCATCAAATAAATTGATTGTTTCAGCTCCTAATTTATCTCTCGTTCTTTTATGTGCAGGTGTTTTTGTTAGTGAGTCTGTTTCACTGACTTTCATGTGAGGCACTAACATGTTTACCAACCCTTTCAGGGTTTGTAACCTGAACAAAGCATATTTATTTGCACGCGGGAGCCACGTCAGTCTGCTAACCTCCAAGTGTTGGCTCAAATCAACCCCCGGAATTCGATGCATGGCTCGTATAGCGCGTTTTGCGACTAGCGCGATCAAAGAGCTCTAGTTGAGACTGGTGACGTCGTGGCTGACTTCTCATTGAGAACTGTCAATCGCCGGCTCCGGCATCCAGGCAGAACTGAGCAGAGGAAAGGCAGGAAAGTTACGAATTGCGGGATGAATTGACATAGGATAAGATCCCAAATGCGTAAGCCGACCTTTTCAAAAGTGGCGCTAGCTCCGCTAAGCTACGTTGGTGTTCAGCCGGGTCCAAACAAAGCCAGGCACCCAAGAGAAAGGATGCGGTAAAGGAAATAGGTGAGGGATAATAGCAGTACTGCAGGTGCTCAGAATGCCTTCTCTTTTGGACCTGAACTCAACACTGGAGGGAAAGACTGGATTCTCCAATCATTTATGTTTGCCAGAACATGATGAGTCTAAGAGCAGCCTACATTCGCAAAGAGTGTGTGCAGTTTCTGTAGTAATGCAGTTTTTACTTGCGAGGCACTTCATTTACACATTCACAGAGGGTACAGCTCGTTCCTTCATCTTTAGCAGATTAACATTAGGGAAACTCATTAATCTAAGAACTTAAACGTAGCCAGGCACAAGACAATACGCATGCTGCCTTTGTCTGAGACGTAGACGGCTATGAGAATAATCCTTCGACACCAGCGGTAAATGTGGCGGTGATCACATTCACCAATAATCCAGCATGCTATTAGGGCTGACGTTATATGATTCCACAGAAAGCACGACCTGTGGCGGCTAGCATGGAACGAAGGCCAAGGTCTGAACAAGCGAAATTCTACAGTGCTTTTTTTCTATCCATCGTTTTTCCTAACAAGCTCGTTCCTAGTCAATTGAATAAAAAATTTCTCCACCAATTGAAAACAAAAAATATGAGAGCGTATAGGATCATAGAAAAAGAAATAAAACGCCCCATAGGATTTGTATTTGCTTCGCATGTTTCTATACACACACACTAAATCAGAATGAAACGTATACTGCAGCTGCAGATATAAATTTTAGACTAGCAATTAGCATCGCTTTCAAAGAAATTCGACTACCACGCAGCGCTCGAACGATTTCCGCTTAGTTGTGATTAACGATCACCCTTTTTCTCCATTTAAGCGATGGCGAATGAAGTATCGCTTCGTTCGCGGAGAGCCCAAAATCGAAACGGAATCGACAGTGGTGGTAGAAGGAGGAAACAAGAAGCGTAGGGGGCGGAAAGAACGGGGGGGGGCATAGGAATGGGGATGGAAAATTAATCGAACGAAGTTACGAAACCATGCTCACGTGATCGGCGAACGCTCGAAAGGGACCGGCACGCTCTCGTCCTTAGTTATTTGCGGGTAGTTTTATTAAACTGTGTCACATTTTGTCTTATTGTTTTGTATGTAAATATTACTGCTTGCGCACAAAGCAGCATCATAGGATAGAAGAATTTACTACACCGAAAGCACATTGGGGACGCCTACACCGATATTAACCCAAGCAGCACAAGTAATTGGCCCAACATTGGAACTGTATTGGCAAAGCTGGCCCTACAAAGGACCAGGATGGGAGCATCCTGTTGCAATATTGGGCTGATGGCCTGTGCTGCTTGGGAAGCGATAGCTATGACGGGGACGTTTTCGAGGATTTTTTTGTTTTTGTGGTGTCTATGTAGTATAAAGTAATCTAATGAAGTCCTTACTCTGAAGTAACAAGGCAACCTTCTAAATAGAAAAAGCCAGGTTTACCTGTGATCAATGACAGTTTGACGTAGGTAAGCATACGATGGAAGTCCGTAGTCCGCTGGCATGGCGGCTCCACGTAGAGAAGCAAGGAAGGTAGAGGGGGGACGGCGTTTTTCATTGTGAGACAGGAAAAAGGTCATCAAGCCTGTTTTCAATTATTAACGATATTCGGTTGATAGTTGAACACGCCACTGGAACAGAGTCGTTGCCGTGCGATATCATACTGAAGTGCATATTCCAGTAGGTACGAAACACCTTTCACATATCTCATGAAAAACGTTTACCTGGGGCTATCATACGCGGTGTGAGCAAGTATGACTACAAGTAGGAACAACGTGGCAGCAGCTGAATATATTTGCCAACTGTGGGCTTAAACGTGCATGCGATGTCCGTAGTACGTCCAGCGCTTTCGTGGTGAAAATAAGGAATGTTAAAAGAGAACAAAACGGTTGAAAATTGCGCCAGCATTGACCACACTACAAGGCTTAGCCAGGAACATTCATACCTTTCGGCTCGAATGTAGTCTAACTAAACCCAGTTATGGTTTTTGTTGTTATGGACTAAGTTACGTAGTTATATGTATGTAGTTGATTCCTACTTAGTTATATTTACGCTCACTAAGTCAGTCTTCATGCATTATAATTTTATATTTTGTATTTGCCTGTCCTCTCCTTGTTAAATTGGAGCGTTTATTTCATTCTTTACACAGCTCATCTGCACAGGAGGTCCCCGTGCAGTTGACGACAGTGGGACCTCCTTTTCTGTATCACTTTTCATGTTAACCCCGCAGATGCTCTTAAAGTTTTTGTTATAATTTTGTTGTTTTAGCAGTGTTTACAGCGAGGACACCGATCCCATGTCTTTGCTATATGTGTGGCGTAGAGATGGCCGAGGTACTTGCGAGAAGCCATTAGCACTGTCTCGCATGAGAGGTTGAGTTTTCAAAGTATACCGAGATGCAGCTTACACCTTCCAGCACTCCGAATCACTATGTGCAATAAGCATGTCTGCAAATCTGGCACTATATTAGGTGTAGTTAGTGCTAAGTTTCAAGACACATTCTTCCTGGTAGTTGAGAATGGTACGTAGTCAAGCAGAACGAAGGAAGAGTAGCCATAAGCTAGGCGTACTCCTGTCTTCTCATTAGGCGCATTGAAAACTGCGCTGGTCACAGCAGCTTATAATCGCTGTGTATGGTTCTCCGAACCTGGAGCTGCCATGCAAGTAAGTTACATTGTTTCTATGCGGACTATCACATCTGCTTACTCCTTGTTCAGTGGCGATCGCTCTGTGTTGTTTCTGGATGAATGATTTTCTTGTCAGCTCTGTAGCCGACTGAGGCTTGTTTATTCTTTTTCTTTTTAGTGATAGCTACACTACGCTAGCACTTCGAGCCTTCAGCGTGGCACCCCATTGAGCTGCGCGGCCGCCCTTGAGCTCCGCGGCGGCGCCGTGGCTGGTCACGTGGTTGGTCACGTGGTGCGGAGCAGCTGCCGGCGGCGCGCGCTGCGGCGAAACCGAGGGGGGGGGGGGGGGGGGGTTAGTGGTGAGAGAAGAGGAGGGGAAGAGAGTGAATCCACGTCCAGGGACGAAGGTGAAGAAGGAAGGCCCAGGGAAACGTAGCGGCGAAGGACTGACTTTGCAATTGGACTGAGCGCATTCCACTCGGCCAGCTGTAGCTATCGCGTCACTCCAGGTTTAACCAGAGCTAAAACACATCCATTTTTTTACATGCTTTTGGCGTGCCGTAACTGCAGTTGCGTAAGCAGAGATTCCTGGCTGCTGCTTCCAAACGCTGTTATTGCATTTCCCCTGTATTAAACAGAGCCAGTAGTAGCAGAGAGCGCTTATATAAAGTGGCGAAAACAGGCCGAAGTAGCCTTACAACGGCCTCCAGCAATTGCTCCGCGTGAGTCATTTATTAGAATGAATGCGTCTCTAAATCTATCCCATATGCCCGCGGAAGAGACAATTTTGATTTTAGTTCCTTTCAATGCGTCATCCTAATTTTTGTTCCATAAGACCGGCCCTTTATACCTAGTGGCTCGGCCAGGGACAATTTGTTTTCCAATCTTTTCGCCGTCCCAACACACTTTTTCTCGCTGGAAAGGTGTTCATGCCTCTCGACTTGGCGCCCATTCATTGTGTATCCACTGTGTACGGTATTTCGTGGAAAGTACGAGGCGTGATTCAAGCAAAAACGAAGTTGTGAAATAAAATGTGCAACGAAGCAGGCATTTTCGCACAGTTCGTCTTCTGCCTTTTTCTCCTTCTCATCTTTTTTCTTTCCTGGGTTCACTTCGCACAGCGCAGAGCCTTTCCGTTAGTGGCTGCTTGGTCCACTGCATCTGCATCTGGCGTTGTTCCTCTAAGGTGCTTCTACCATCCACTTCGGTGCGTTTGGTATATAAATTTTAACACTTGCTAGTATTTAATATAAAGGCACGCGACCCTTCTAAACTTTTAATTCCCTCGACCTGCATGTGCGGACAGCAGCGACAAGAATTCAGAAAAGAAGCAGCTTCAAATTATGAATAAGAAGAAGATAAAAAACGGCCGTGGCTTAGCTTGGTTAAGCCTGGTGATTGCGAAGCAATAGTCGAAACGCACGTTCCTTCTCGAGCCGCTGCTGCCGCTCTTCCGGGGTTTCTTGGACACGCCTCTGCCGTTTAGTCGCGTTCCAGCGTTCTGAACTAGTAGAAGGAGACTCACTGTCGGGCAAACTCATAATTCCTTCCTTTGCTTCTGCTGTTTCCACAGAGGAGGTTGCACGTTGTCGCCGAGCTGCATACTGGGCACGCCGCTTAGAAAGTCGTTCTTCTCGTTCTTCTTCCGTCTTCGTAGCTCGCTGATGCTTCCTCTTTGCATTCTGCCGAGCTGCCTTGTTTGTAGGCACCATCGTAACATCTGGCTGTATGACTGCCTTGGCGAGAGGAGCGGAGCTGTTTTATACAGCTGGTGTGACGTCACTCTGACCGTAGCGCCCCTGGTGAGAGGAGCGGGAGTTAGGCCGCCGTCGGTGGCTACCGCCTCGCCTCGCGACGGCGTGAGATGGGGCCCCGTCTTTACACAGCTGGTGTGACGTCACACCAACCGTAGCGCCCCTGGTGAGAGAAGCGGGAGTTAGGCCGCCGTTGGTGGCTACCGCCTCGCCTCGCGACGGCGTGAGATGGGGCGCCATTTTTACACAGCTGGTGTGACGTCACTCTAGGTCACATAGTGTGACGTCACGCAGCGAGGTCCCGCTAAAGGTCAATGGTGCCTACCACCGCCTCGCCACGGAACGGGCTGAAGTGCGACCTGAAGTAGTATTGCTTCGCAATAAAAAGGCAAACAGGACAATTGTAGTCAGGTGCTTCAGTATCGGTGGCAGATGCCGGGGATAGCAAAAACCTTTTCCTTCCTTTTTACTATTATTTTAATTAAAAAAACACTACTACCACCACCAATTGTAGTGAGCAATAAACAAAATACGTAAACCTGCGGCGGCACGGCGGAAAATCATGCGATCGCGCTGGAAGAGGAGAGCGCCTCTAGCATACGCGTAGCGAGCGAAGCCAGGCGCACTAGCTTCAGCGGTGTTGTCTTGAGATGACGAGCATCCTTTCTACAGCTGTTGTTTTTGTTTTTCTTGAATCTGCGGGCTTTCATGCCCTCTGCCCGTCTTTTCTGCTGCCTTCCATTTTCTGCGACTCTTTCACCATTTCTTGCACTCGGCTTCAGGGTACCACGTTGCTAACTGCCTGCCTTTGAAGTCGTGCAGAGGCGGCGTTTTCTACGGCCACATTTTCGGCTCATGCTTACTGACTTTTTTGGGAGCGCATTTTCTCACCGTTGCCAAGGGAACTGGTGCCACACAACACAGTAAGGCTTAAGGTATCAGGAGTCTTCCTCTGGTGGCGTTCAGTTTAATATTGTTTTTGCTTCTTGTGAGGTGCGACAAGACTAAAATAGATTTAAATGACAATGCCTCAGGGAGCTTACCTTACCGAGGTTGGACAATGGGTAGCGGTTTTGTGTCGCTACGCTAGTTTCTGACCCCACCTATCTTGTCTCGGGCGGTGAAAGTCGGCACACAGTTGGCTGGTACGACATCGTTGGTTAAATTTTCAAAACGAAGGAAGAGGTCAGTAGTTTATTAAACTTTTCAAGATATCAGGTTGCAAATATATATTGAATATTGTTCCATGGTTACAGGGAGGAACATTACGCCGACTTGTGATTATTCGGTTTAGGATTCTCTTCTGCTGGAAAGCTTATTGCCCTCGAAGGCCAAACATATTAAGAATTGTCGTCATTGTCATTTTATTGTCATTTTCGCGATGAAATTTTGGTTTTTCATGCCGCATTACGCGTGCTTCAAGCAGGCGTTATGCGCCGCTTTGCAGCTTGCTGCATGAGGGGCAGTTCTTTGAACAGCATCGAAATCAATGGCAGCAAACGAACGTTTATGATCTGCACGCGCTATGCAGCCAACTTACAAGGTCGCTTTTGAGGTCTTAAGAAAGAGAAGGCAAAGGACAGGAAGTGCTAATGTAAAGCATGTCTGGTCCCAAGTACGATTCCATCCAAGGTTGGAAGACAAAAACGAGCAGACGTTCGGACACGCAAGCAAACAAGCAAATAAAATAATGATGAGCGTTCTTTTTTTTTTCCCCGCTGATAACCCAAAACAAAACCTTCCAGCCTCCGCCGGCAGAAGCGATTGATGCAAAAAGTGACAAATTCGTTGAATGATTTACCCTTAATTTGCGCCTTCTTTTGCGAACACGCGGAAGCCCATCTCTCTTTCTGTAGCAGTTGCCTCAGTAACACACAGAGGCTACCGACAGATGCGCGAACAACATGAATCAATGTCTACCACATTGTTTTCTTCAACGACCGCATCAGTGGCGCGTCTACCGTCCTGAAGGAAGCAATGCCGCAGAAAGGGAGAATACTACGTTCGAAGTTGATTTCGTGTCTCGGCAGCCAGAATGAATGTCGGAACACGACTATTTCGGCCGAGAACCTCCTCCCCTGTATTTGGTCTTCTCAGCTGCCGTATCCCACAAAAGACCGGAGCTAGACTCTGACGTTTGCTCGGTGGTTGATTGCCATGAAGGAGGAGGTCTGCGACGAGTCGACCTACACACGTGATAGCGGCCGAATTAATGGCGCGTTTGTCAAGCCGCAGTATAATCAAGGCATTGCAGCAGCGGCTATACATTTTCAAGCGTCATCACACCAGTGATGGCTGAGGTGGTTTTCATCTGGAGGAGAGACCATTCGTATGTCGCTAAAACCAGGCGGAAATATTAAAGCAGCAGGACACAGGGCTGCGTTTGCACTCAAAACTACTAGACAGCCTATCTCACGTTGTGGGTGAAGCATACTGACTAGCGCAAACACAGACAGGGACCAAAGTAAGAGAAGAGACAGGACACACGCTAGACTTGCAACAGGATCTTTTACTTGAAACACAGTATTTATACATTTTCCTTCTGCGCCACCAGTGCCACCTATCAGGTGCTGTCGCGTCAAATGACGGTGAAGGAATTAAAGCTTGATGGAACAAAATGAACAAGGCCCATGCACTCGGAAGCCCCCCGAAGACATCTAGCAATACAAGATAAGTAAAATATAACTTGATAGGGTGCTTTAATGTGGCGCGAAACACAAACGAAAAACGACGAGGATCTAAAAGTTAGACAAACAGGGTGTGTGGTCTGTATCAGATGAAAACTTATCAAGAAGCTAAAACCACCACGAGAGACCTGCAGAAAGACCAACAACCCGTGCCAACAGCACCGATGTTCAGATAAAGGAAGGAACACCAGGGCCTACCGAATGTTGATGACCACACCAAAGGGCGGAGAGAATGAAAAATATAAAAACAACGGGACCTCTAAAGAGGCCTACCCACGACGATATGAGCTTAGTAAAATTGGATGGTACACTAAACTCGAATAAACGTGGCCATAAAAACTGATCACACATGGTCTTATAAAAACACATCAAACAAAGCCCTAAACACAACATTGTCAAATATATTAAAATTAAATGGAATACTAAACACTTCAGACACATGGACTCAAGGTAGTGTGAACAAACCTATCAGTCACCCACTGGACCGTGAAACATACCCTTCTAAATAGCGCATTTCCTTCTTTGTTAAGGCCACAGACTGTTTGCTTACGCAGCCTTCCCCTGCCTTAGCAATGTGGAAGGCTTCAAGGATCTCCCTTCCATCTTTCGTTTTCAGCCTTCCTACAGCCACAGTCTTATCCCATTCTTTTATGCATGCTGGCTTGTATGAGAACAGTTTACAATGTTCGGCCGGATGGCCTTCTATGGCAACTGCTGAAACTTTCTGCTGATGCTCCTGCAGCCGCTCAATCAGGCAGCGCCCCATTTCCCCCAAATATCGTTTGCCGCAGGGCAAGGGGATATTATATACGACGTCCTTTTGGCACTTGACGGGTATATTTCAGTGTTTCTTGGTGCAGGCACTGCTGTTTCCGCTCTCACCGTTCACGATACGGCATAGTTAGGGCAGGAACCGGTTTGCCCGGTCCTGCGGCAAACGATATTTGGGGCAAACCGGGCGCTGCCTGATTAAGCGGCTGCAGGAGCATCAGCAGAAAGTTTCAGCAGTTGTCATAGAAGGCTATCTGGCCGAACATTGTAAACTGTGCCCATAGAAGCCAGCATGCATACCAGAATGGGATACGACTGTGGCTGTAGGAAGGCTGAAAACGAAAGATGGAAGGGAGATCCTTGAAGCCTTCCACATTGCTAAGGCAGGGGAAGGCTGCGTAAGCAAACAGTCTGTGGCCTTAACAAAGAAGGAAATGCGCTATTTAGAAGGGTATGTTAAACTGTCCAGTGCGTGACTGATAGGTTTGTTCACACTGCCTTGAGTCCATGTGTCTCCAGTGTTTAGTATTCCATTTAATTTTACTGTGTTTGACAATGTTGTGTTTAGGGCTTTGTTTGATGTGTTTTTTTTTAGGACCATGTGTGATCAGTTATTATGGCCACGTTTATTCGAACTTAGTGTACCATCCAATTTTTTTAAGCTCATATCGTCGTGGGTAGGCCTCTTTAGAGGTCCCGTTGTTTTTATATTTTTCATTCTCTCCGCCCTTTGGTGGGGTCATCAACGTTCAGTAGGCCCTGGTGTTCCTTCCTTTATCTGAACATCGGTGCTGTTGGCACGTGTTGTTGGTCTTTCTGCAGGTCTGTCGTGGTGGTTTTAGCTTCTTGATAAGTTTTCATCTGATACAGACCACACGCCCTGTTTATGTTTAACTTTTAGATCCTCCTCGTTTTTCGTTTGTGTTTCGCGCCACATTAAAGCATCCTATCAAGTTAGATTTCACTTATCTCGTATTGCTATATGTCTTCGGGGTGCTCCCGAGTGCATATGTCCTGTTCATTTCGTTCCATCAAGCTTTAATTTCTTCATCGTCATTTTACGCGACGGCAACTGATAGGTGGCACTGGTGGCACAGAAGGAAAGTGAATAAATACTGTGTTTCAAGTAAAACATCCAGTTGCAAGTCTAGCTTGTGTCCTGTCTTTTCTCTTACTTTGGTCCTTGTATGTGTTTGCGCTAGTCAATATGTTTCACTGCTACAACCAACTAGCCCAAATGAAAGCCTTAGCACGTTGTGGGGCCGGGGGAAGGGGGGGGGGGGAAGTGGTAGAGGTAATTTCTGCAGGGACCGACAAAAACAATGCTGCTGGACAAACTAGAACTTGTTGCGCTGGAAAATTACCTTACAAAGGGACGCATGAACGGGAACAGAACACGAATACGCATCACAGTAGGAGGGCGCAGACAATGAACTTGATTTAATAGAAAAAGTTGACACAGAGCTACTGATCATTGACCTATGTGATTTCCAACGGCAGCTGGCATGACTCGATAGCCAAGTTACCTTCTATGACTTGGCTGTCGAATTTCGATGGCTTTCGAATTTCGATAGATCCAACTGAAATGAAGTGAATGAGTTATGTAAGGTACCAGCCTTGCTAGTCACGAAGGGAAGAATTGCAAAGGATGATCAATTGCTAAGGCAGGCGAAACATAACATGGGTCTAAAAATTTTTATGTAGAAAAATAAAGTAATGTTCAAGTCTCGGAAGGGAACAGCAATTTACGATTGGCATCGAGGCGATGGAAGTGGTAATAAACATAGTTAAGGCAGGTAGTGACCACTGATCCGGACCACGAGAATAATATAACCAGAAGATTTAGAATTTAATAAAATATATGCTGCACGAACAGTGGCCACGGCACCGTTGCAATGCGAATAACGGCGGTTTAAGCGAATATAGTTGCTCCGCCAGACCGTATTTATTTCGCAGTTTTCCTTCAAGAATTAAAAGCAGTCGGTTGATTTTTTAGGTGTGTCTATGACAAGCTGGGTATGTGAGTGTGTGAGTGAGTGACGCAGATGGTAGCATGGCCTCAAGGCTCTATACTGAAATAAGAAAATTCTGACACAGCATAACTGTGCAGTTACTCGATTGTATTGGCGGTTATATTTTTACCTCCCATCGAAATATTTGTCCACCTCGCCTGTTACTGTACCTCTCATAAATTTTCACATTTTTATGCAGTGTGCCTTAACCAGCTTTTATTACCTCAGTAGTGGAAGCCTACTGAATTTTCCTCCCACTAGGTGCAGCTTAAGAAATTGAGTGGTATCGTTCATAAGTCCGACATTGTATATTCAGCGCGCTTACCACTGACCGTTAAATTCAGGTCATAGGCACCTATCTCGAGTTATTGCTACCCCTTTTCCTGTTGAGGCGTTGAACCATGGACGCGTTCAATTTTCACCAATTTTCACCAACTTTCTTTTATCTCTATCGCTCTTTTTATCTTCTTTTCCAAAGTGCTGGGCAGCCAACTGGACATTGCTGGTTACCTTCTCAACCTTTCCTTTATACTGTCTCTCAATCGCACCTTGCATCGGGCCAAGGCTTCACCAAGGCACACAAATGAAAAACAACGAACTCAAATCTGTTTTCATTTATGGCTTGGCCAGAGTTATTTTATTCGCTTGCTGATTCTGTCCATTTTCGCACATGTTCACGTGCGCTAAATAATCTCATGCAGAAAATGACAATCCGACTGATGTTCAACGCTCTCGGCAAGGTCCTCTCCTGGCGGCAGATGTCAGCAGCGTCTTAACGACTGTGGCAGCAAGGAGTAACGGGGGCAATAAATTCTCTTTCTCTAGTTTTTGAGTGGCACAGCCCCAAAGTGATTATCGCAGCGTCCGAGCCCCGGTTTATGACCTAACAGCAGGCTTCCCTGATTGATCGTCCCGCCTCTCATCCCCTTTCCCTCTCTCTCTCTCTCTTCCTTTCTTCTTTTAATATTTTGGTTCTTTCCCTTTGCTCGTTAGGCGCAGTCGGCCACTATTAGGCGGATGTGACCCTCAGAGGCGTAACCACCCGATCAATCAAGGCTCAGTCAAGTCTTTTCAAAAGCCGCGCCACGAAGGCGTTCATTCTGCGAGCGTGTTTTTTTTTCTTTCTCTGTACGTGAAGGGTCATATTAAAGGCTGAGTGACCCCTACAGTTCTGCCCATGAAAAAGTGACCATGGGCACATAGTGAGCTTTAAGAAAAAGCACTGGGAGCAGAGCATCAAGAAGCTTCGTATATTAAAAAGTAGGAAACAGCAAAGGAAGAAAGAAAGATATTAGGATTATGAATAAGCTACCCAACCCGCAGCTTTCACTCAGAAAATTTGAGTGCTAGTGGTACCATTCTCCATGTGCTTGTACTGGGTGGTAACAAAAGCGTGAATCAACTCAACTGTTTACCAAGCAACAGATATTTCAGGCGGTTCACACTTCGCTGATCCGCAAGCCAGTGCGGGAAAGAATTAGATGCATACGTTTGAGCGCGAAAGCACTGCTCCGATGTGTAAACCGCGAGCAAAATATTGGGATGTCTGTCAGTTTGTGCCAAGTATCGTGCGATGTTTTTGGCTTTGTGCCTTGTGAATATGAATAAATAAAAATAATTTAAACAAATATTGCACGATCAGGATTCGAACCAGCGGCGGAGTGAACATACCAGCTTCGCTGGCAAGTGCTAGAGAGCACCAGGCTATTGCAGTAGTTTTATGCTTTATTTCATAAAAATATTGCCTCAAAAGGTAGCTTACTCAGGTTTTCCTTTTAGGCTATAGCCGCATCCGAGCACACCTCGAGTTAAACTGTAACACGCTATCGCGCTCTGCATTGCACATCATCGTCTTCGTCAACTTCCATCTGCGACGCGAAAACAAAGACAGAATTCTCCGTCTCCATCATCGTCGTTAGCGTTCATGCAATTCTGCTTCTGCACGTTTATATAATTTAAGCAAACATTCTCCATTTTTTTATTGTGACAAAGCCTACGTTTTAAATCGTGGCCACAAAGATAAGCACAACTTTTTTCATCTCTGTTCAGTCTTTAACTTCGACCTTGACTTATTTTGGCCTTTGAGTTCAGGTGGGTCATAACTTCAGGTAAGCATCAGAATGACGATAGAAGTTTTCTCCGTGTACAGAGAAAGAGTATTTTCAGCTGAAGAAGTACACGGGCCTTAACAGCCAATTATCCTGCAAACCGCTTCCTCTTGTTGGTCTTATTCTCTTTTTACCAAGTTTTTTTTTCATTAGCTTGAGGCTACACGGACGGGTTAATGGCCTAATTTTGGAAAGCGGGATGGAGGGGGGGGGGGGGAGGAAGTGGTTAAATCAAATTTTTTTTGTCTTAAAGAGGCAAGCAATTCTTGCCCATTCCTGCTTCCCATAAAATCGCTCCAGCGGCGAAGCATCACTGGCTTGCCAAGGCTTTGGTGTCCGTCAGAGTGTTTGGGAGGGATCAGAGTAACTGCGTACTTAATAACTACTGGAAGCATGGAAGAGTAACTGGATTCCCGTAGGCTTTGTTTGTCCAGGCGCTGCAAATGCTTCATTGCTAACTCCGACAATGGAGTACGTACAAGTACTGATCGAAGCTGACGACCGGCTCGTACTCATAGTCATTTTTTGTTCTTATGTAATAATATAAAGTGCTCGTTAATTCAATAAGAACCTTTTCCGTGTTCAAAAAAATAATCTTCAGGACACCGTATAACCTGTATTTGTTAACATTAGGAATCACAGATGCATAGCCGTAATTTTTACGCCCGTATGTCTACTCGGCGACCCTTTTTCTTACATAGGACAAATTGTGAAATCATTTTAAATGCCAATTTATGGAGCGTCGTAGCGCAGAACACCTAGTTGGCTCAGATCTGCTTGTTCTGACTCCTCCCGTTCATTCGCCCCACAACAAAGACCTGAATTAAAATTCTTTCTACACGGCTGTCCTATTGATAACGCTGAAATCAACAAATCAAATCAAATCAAGTCTTTATTCTAACATCAGGGATGTTGAGGACCGTGGGCAAAAAGCATCTGACTGCACTGGACTTAGCCCACGGCTCTTTATTCAATGGCGGCATGGTATACAGCTTGAGCTAGAATTTTTCCTATGTTAGATATACAGAATTGTGAGCTACTAATACGCACATAAATGACTGTTCACGCAGTCCAAGTGGCAAAGTACAGTTCAGTGGTGATACAGATATATGCTTGTACAGAAAACAAAAAACAACACTGCGTAACACTGGGGTTTATTGGTTACGAGATGTAACAAATACGTGAAGCATCGACAAATATGTCTGACTGATGGAATGTGAGGTGCAAAAATACCAATTTGAGGCAGATATGTCAGTCGAAAAAAGACGAAACTAATACATATCTTTGCTTAGTGTAAGGGCAGAAGGTCAATCAACATATGAAGTCTAACTTGTACCTGATTGTGGAATTTCACAGGTTTCGGCATGTCGGGTAGTACGAATATCTTTTCAGTGTTCAGGTTAGCGTTGTTAATTAATGTGTTACTATTTCCTTTCACGCCGGTAACGGATGTGTATGACTGTCAAATGGTATAATCATGACAGCGCGAATTGCTTTCTTTTGTAGAATATGATGTTTATTCATTTTTGAAATAGTAGCAAAGCCCGATACTAAATTACAATCGTTTATACTGGACAAAAACTAAAAGATTATGTTTAATTCTTTTTGGTAAATAGAATCGTTATTTTGACAGAATACCAGAGATGCGAGAAACTTTCGTTGCCGGTGATCCTATTTTTATCGCATAAATCAAGGGACTTAGCTACAGGCACAACGTGAACCACTGAATCGTTCAATTTTAAAGCAGGTAGTTGACCCAGTCTCCGGATTTCCGGTATCTAGAAACCGACTTCAGTTAAGGGAATTAAAGAACTCCAGGATGATAATTGTGTGAGTTCTTGGTGCACGTCTTTGATTGTATTACTTGGGTTTGAGCCGGTAAGGAGCACAGTGGTGTGAGCTTAGATGAGGATCTTTACTGCTAGAGTTAACGAGGCCATTAATTTAAAAACAGAATAGCAGATGCCCCAAGATATTTATTTGTGGTACAGCTAAACAAATTATCTTCCTGTCGCAATTTTTATTAGTAATGAAGCCCATCCGCTGACGGTGTTGTAGGTGGGACTTTAATAATTAAAAAAAACAAGCCACGAGAGTCAAAGACACCTACTATTTCCGAGTAGAGTCATGCAATTAATGTTGTAAAAGGATTTTGAGCAATTTATAAATATTAATCTAGAGCCGGGGTTATCCTGGAGTTCAAGGAAGAAAGCTCACCCGATGAATCTGCATCGCAGCCGGCAAACGCTACTGGATGGTGAAAACGTCAGACAGATCCAGTTTTGAAAAAAAAAAAACATACGAATTATTGCGTTCGTCCTGGTATATAGTTTTTTTGTGTTCATTTTTAAAGCGTTGCTGAGATTAATGTCTCGCGTGAGCGCCATCGGTAGAAAGAAGGCCTGTGTATAGGGTGCAGACAAGTGACCAGGCAAGAGCTGTTTTGCTGCGTGTCTGCAACTCATCAACCGAAGCAGCTGCTCAGTGGATGGGCTGGCCGCGATGAAAAGAAAGGTATAGTATTAGTTTGAGGAAAAAATAATTTGCTGTGTTTGAACGTCGTCCTTCACTTTTTTAGTTTGTCACGTGTGGGCCTCAGTGATGAGTTAGCGAGCGTTTACTATCGGACTTTAACATTGGCAAGCTTCCTGAATATCAACACGGAATAGCAGTGCACAATATTACTGCAGGCAGGTAAAGGTAGACTTCAGGGTTGTAGCACGGTGGATTGGGCTAGTTGGTTGCTATCCATAATGCAGACAAGATTCTCAGCATAAATAAAATGAACCTCATGATAACTGAACGTATTTCTGCGTCGAAGGTTTTTGAAATGAAATCAGTTGGCAGTGCAGCACAGTCCTTTCTTGTTTGTTCCTGGTCTTCTCTGTGCGTTTTATTTGTGCTGTGAATATTGTCTGCGTCAAGGATGTGAGGGAATGAAAATGAAAACAGCGAACCGCAAGCAGAGTACGATTAGGCTGGAAGGAAAACAGCGAAGTTGCACACTACAACGACTGCAGTGCCTGCTCATTAAACACAGTGAAGTTGTCATCATCATAATCAGCATGATTACGCCTACTCCAGGACAAAGGTCTGTCTCACATATTTGTAACTAATATTGTCCTGCGACAGCTAGTCAAAGATAGAGAAGCAAAGAAAAGGGTGGGGAGGGGTTAGAAAATCTACATATGAGGCTGGAGCGCAGTAAAACACTTCGCACAATGGTAGAACGCGCACGGCAAGACCTCCAACTGCTTCATCGTTCGTGGAAACGAACGAGTGGTGCGCGTGGTTTAACCAAGGAGCAGAAAATTCCGAAGAACTGCTACTGGGTGGTGGTGGTAGGTGAAGTGTTACGTCCTGGAGCAAAACAGTGGCTATGCGGGACGCCGCTGTGTAGGGCTCTGGATTAAATTAAACCACCTGGTGTTCTTCAGCGTGCGCTGTTATTGCATAGCATGCGGGTCTTTTTACATTTCGCCTATGTCAAACTGTAGCCGCCACGGCCAGAATTCGATGCAACTGCCTTTGGATCTGCATCTGAACGTGAAAGTCACAGCGCCACATGGACGGGGATACTTGGAGTTCGAGCAGAAGTCGATGACGAGCCTGTGGGTTCAGGCACACTTCAAGCATGTAAGTCGGAAAAAAGAATAAACGTGTCGTCAAAAAGTGGGCATTACAGGCCTTTGCGATTTTCCCCAATATAGTTCATCACTTTGTTATGCTAGAAGATTAATTGACGGTGGGTGTTGTAGTTATTTTGAGCTCTGCGTTTACGTAGGTACACCTCCCAACTAGCGCCACTGCTTCAAGATTTACCTTTCTTTATTAGCACACCTATACGTCTGCAAGCATGGTGTTCACGTTGCATTGGCTCTGGAAATTAAATACCTGTTCTCCTGGCCGACCGCATAATCTTACCATGTGCCTGAAAAGCCTGCGTCTTATTCGCAAAGTATAAAACGAAATGCTGTGCAGTTGTACCAGATGTGAAGAGCAACAGAAAAGCAAAATACGTACTTTATTTCTGAACTCTGCATTGAAAGCTGCGATGCAGAAAGGACACGAAAGAGGTGTGTTGAGACTGTGTGCTAAGCGCAATAGGACTCGATGTGATTCCTACAATTAGGTAGTCCTTTATTACGTGCTTTGGGCCAGTAGCACATGCTGTATTGCTGTTTAATTATTTCTTAATAGATTGGAGCCCAATTTTATCTGCTTTTTGGCAGGTATCTTTTCGCTAGTTTTTAGCTTTCAACTACGCGCTCATTGATATGAACAGATGGATTACAAAACAAATAATGATGTTCGGAATTGGGAGCTTCAGAAATAAAACTAAGGCAGAGAGAATCTGAGGTATCGACAAAGCAGAAGAGGCTTGGGAAATTGCGTCTGCATGCTATCCGAGATCCCAGATTAAGGAGAAGAAAAATTAATTAATTCACGTTGTGTGGGAGCTCAGACGAAAAGCTTTGAATTGGCTCGGTGCAGTTGTCTTTCATCTCTCTGCCAGGTGAAGCAATGCAGCATTTCATTTGAAAGGAGAGTACTGAAGCGTGCGCACTGAAATTCCCCCAAGGCCTGTAGTAATCAGAGAACTTCGCATTGATTTTTTATTACATCTTCGAGTTTCCTTTCCTGAGCATCCAATATTGAATGCCTTCAAATCTGGAAACGTCTTCATACTGGGAAATTGAAAATTAATTGCACAGCCCTGCAACGATGGGGCACCGCAGTAGTAATAGAAAGACTAGGAGGGACTTAAATCAAATTTTGCTAGAAAAAAAAAGAGTTGCTGTGAAATTCTAGACAGGAAATAATAGTCAAGGGTTCGACGAAAGCTCGTCTGGTCAGGCATTAGTAGAAGCAAAAGATTACAGTCACTGACAAAGTCAAAGTAAAAACAAATTGACGTTTCGGAACCCGTACGGGTTCCTTGTTCACAATGAGGCTAAAATGGCAGTGGTCGAAACTTAAATACCCAGAATATGACGTAATGACTGCATGTACACGGGTGGCATCGTCCCTTCCTTCCGGTTCATAGTATCAGGTGTCGTCTGGATGAATGATGACTCAAGCAAAAGCCGTGCCGTCAGGTTCCGCTCTTTGGAAAGAATTGCGGCGTTGTCCCAGGCGATATCATGCGTTTTTTCGTGCGCGTGCTCGGCAATCGCATTGGAATAAAGAGGCGCCGGGGATAATATAAGTTAGCGTAGGCCGCGAACAAGGTTTTTAAGCACGAAATGCTTTTAGCTCCCGTTCGCAGCAAATTCAGGCGAAGATCGTCCTGGAACCGTGGCGAACTTTACGAAACATTCCGCCCGCACACTAAAGCAATCGGCGTAAAGCGAACCGTAGAGCTCCATGCAGACCTTCGAAGTCTTTGCTATCATTGCAAGGATCGAGTTGCCGGTGGCACTTTGTACTATAGCAATTCCATCGCATCGCAATCAAGCCACGCGGAAGTGGCTCAGATGTCAAGGCTGTGTCTGTGGGCGCCTCAGCTTGAGGCTAAACAAGGAACATACTCGGGGCGTCTTTAAAAGAGATGATTGGAAGCGTCTGAAATGCGGTGGTCCTGTGTGTGCGCTGGAGAGTCTCTAGTTAGTTATTCGCTTTAGCGGTGGCGGCGGAAGAAGTGCTTTGTGGTGTGGTGCGCATAGCATGAGCTGGGCGAGACCCATTTAAGGAATGGGCTTAGCACCATCTATAACCTATGCAAGGCAGTGCTACGCTGGTACTGCAAAGCATTTATAACACTTACATATGCTCTGAGCAATGCGGGAATCTGCAACTTTTATTTTTTCCGAACTGCTTGCTGTATGTCGCATGCCGCGTGTTTCTAGTTTCGATCTTTATGTTCTGTCGTTGTTGTGTTTCTTTACGGTGAGCTTTATAAAACTGCCACAGGGAGTAATGGTAGATTTTACTCTCAGAACATGACCACTTTAGTGCCTGGAAGTTGCGCCCGCCAAAGGTGAATCTATGAATAAAAATTAAAAAATAAATCTTGGCATTAGGTTTGTGATTTAGTAACTTAGCATGAAAAATAAAAGAACCAGGCTAACGGTGCGTGCATGAAGTGCACTAAATGTTGCTTTGTAATACCGTAAAAAACAAATAGCATTCGATAAGGCAAAATAAAGCAGAAAGCTAAGCGTCTGAAGTTATGTCGACCTCGTTGCCTAAGAAGTTAAAAACTAGGAACAGACACACGCATACGCAAACCCACACACACTCACATACACGCGCCAGTTCTGAGACGCCTTGCTGTGGCGCACGTGCCCCAAATACAGCACACGCGAGCACAGTCGAGCGCTTTGAAGCGATCCGACATGTCGTTCTAAGACGAAGACAGGCTAATTAATAACGTTTGATAAATTGAACCTCAAGCACCAATCGCAGTCGATTTCACTCTTGGCTATCCATTAGCGCTGCGAACTTCTAACCCCGCTCGATACAGGTACCTTTATTTTCTTATGCACACACAGCGCTTTGCTATCTCTTCGGAGCAGCCCGTATAGGCCTGGCAAGAAAGTACATTAGTCGGCACGAATCCGGCCCTCATTGGAGGCTTGCGTCCTTTGTAGGACAATAATACTTACGCTTCCTTCTGTGTGTGTGCATATTGGTGGCACACTGCACCAAGGCAAGCCGTTTATGATCATCTTGCGGACAAGCGCCTACCGTTATTTTCTTCCTGGTTACGTAGCTCAGATTTGTTCGTCCTTGCATTGCCTCCATAATTTCTCACTCGGACGCAACATCGTTCCCATTACTACGAGAGAAGCAAACAAACATGTTTTGCGCTCATTGGTCTCCCAGCCGTGTTGGAGCCACGCAGATAGAAGCTAGTTAGAATGCGGTATCGGCAATGCAGAACGTTGGAGGTCACGTATAACCAGAACACTGCATGGCTTAGGGAGACAGGTTCTTGAGTTTATCTTATCATAACCACTCGGCAGGTCTCGTTAAATGTTCACAGATAGGTGGAAAAGTGGCGAAGAATTAGAATGAGGTGGAAGAGACAATAAGTACTTCATCACAATCGAACATGATCTTATTTTCAGCCTTGGAGTTTAAGTAAGGGTGGGAAGTGAGCTTATCGATGATGACAGTGCTCGGGAGGCTAGTATTTATGCAGCTCCTGGGCCATCTCTACACAACAGCAGTAGCCAAAATACAGGCCGCGAGGTTCTTTTGTGACCGAGCCCCGGAAAAGCGACACCCTGCTGCAGATATGTGGTAGTGCTTATAAAAGCCCTTTGTAACAGCTGAAATAATGGGGACTGCAATTCACTACTTCCTACAAGTAAACTAACGCTGAATATCTCATATGCATCGCCTGAATCCGCGAAGGAGTGCGAATTCCACTCTGGTTCACAGCAACCAAAAAAAAAAAGCTCAGCAGGTGAATCCAAATCACCCACTGAAACGCAGCCTTCGGTTCGCGGAGCAAATAAAGGTGATGCTGATCGCCGGTTATAAGGCGCAATAAAGTCTGAAGCTCCAAAGGCCTAGCACGCGCATGTGCCAGTGCGCACGGGGACGACAAGGACGAGCACACTTGAGGGTTCGTCTCTCAGGAGGGCAGTAAAGGACAGTTATGGCCCCTGCGGGGGATCTTATTTGCTTGCCGCAGTGCAATTATACCGGGCGTTTCACTCAAGTTGTTCTGCAAATTTTTAAAAATAGGATTTTTTGGGGTTATATAATTGGTTTTTGGGGAAGGAAATGGCGCAGTATCTGTCTCATATATCGTTGGACACCTCAACCGCGCCGTAAGGGAAGGGATAAAGGAGGGAGTGAAAGAAGGAAGGAAGCATAGGTGCTAGAAGATCACGTTTCTCTCCATAGCAATGTCAGCGATTCCGCGCATCAGAATGCAGGCTGGTTAACTAATATTGAATAGTTAAGTTTTCAACTGTTACCGTTAGTCTTCGTGCGGCCCACCACAAGCGATATCGATATCAGTTTATAGAATTTCAAAAACGCTTCTATCCTCAGCGCAGTGGCCCCAGAAATTTTGGATACCTCAACGAGTTATGTGCAGTGGAGGAGTCGCGTTGCTTCCAAGCTTCTGGAAAGCGCATGTATATTGGCGCGATGTGGGGAAAATTTGTTGCGCCTCAGCGCCGAGGGTAAATGCGTTTTGGAAATTCTACAAAGTGATATGGGTATAACTTAAGCTAGGCTGCCCTCAGTAAAAAAGGATACTAACATTACTATTTAAAAGGTTAACTACCCAATATTATTTAGCCAGCCTACTAGTTAGCATGTCTTGGCTATATTCTGATGCGCTGTACCGCTTACAATGCTATGCGAAATAAAAGGGCTCTTTAAACTCAAAAAGATTTTGCCTAAAAATTGCAAAACAGCGTGTAGATGGTTCAGCGATGAAAAGCGAACGCGAAATCTCGAGCATGCTGAATCGACTGATTTCGGCGAACATACAGCAATGCATTTTTGTATGTAGTCTTAGCGTGAGATGTAAACCGCTATTTGTCACTGCATTGGTCTTCATACCGCTGCAGCGCTTCTTTGGTGACGAAACTTGATGGACTCTTGATTCGGCTTCCCGAGCATTCGTGCGGTGTAGGAATACACGATGCGCGTAAGATAACATTGACACGATGTGAACGGGACTTGCTGTTTACTACTACACGGGCGTATTGAGCAGAGATGCCTGCCATCGCACTTGGAAGATGAAGCGACAATCTCATCTAATCCAGGCAAAAAAGCAACATAAAAGGACAGGGTTCAAGAAAAGAAACATGTACTAAGCGCTCGGTTTTAATAGCCTTTAATTTTGCACAAAGTCAGCATATCAGTTAACCAGTAGAGATGCAAGAATTCTTGCCAAATGCTTACCTCTGGCACAAGAGAATGGTAAAGGAGACGCTTCTGCTGCCTGTATTTTCATTCGTCCTCCTCTGTTTTGAGCGCTTTTTGATCCAAGTAGCACAAACCCTACAGGTATTTTATTTTCATAATAAACTTAGCATCTCCAGGAAACATAGTTACTTTGATGGCGACCAGACCATAAAAAGAATAGCTTCGAGTACCTATGACTGAGGCACCCGTTCGATTATGGCATCCAACATCTTGATGAAGCTCAGCACACTAGGGTACAGATGGGCGATCCTTGGGGCTTCGATGTCCCGAGGAGAGCAAACGACGGACTGTGGATATGTCAGTTCTGTGGCTCGGGCAAAAAAGAAATGTGATCCGGTGCTGCTTTCCTGGCGCGTCCATTGTGGGGCTAAAGAATAAAAAAAACGCTTATATTTATTTGCCCATCAGAGTTTCCTCTGTTTGTCGTTCACGGAGGTTCTTCGTTCTGGAAAGACGTCGATCTCCAAGTCGTCCACGAGTCCCATTGGTGGCGGGAGCCCCTTCATCAGGATGCCGCCGCGGTTGTTTTGTCATTGTAATGGGAGCGCTTTGTTGCGGCGTGTTCTTCGGTGGCAGAGACGCTGCGGATGCCACGCAGTGAGCTCCCGACCATCAAAGGGAGGCGGAGAAAGTTTGGGGCACGGCGTGCGGTTAATAGCAACGGCAGGAATAGCCCAAACAAGCTGTCCTCGGGGGAAGACGCTCTGTGCACAGCACCTCATCCCTCTAGGCCGCGGGACAAAGGAAGCTTCGGCACGCGGGTGGGCGTCACCGCTGGCTCTGTCGATGGCGTCATTGTCGCTCTGCGCTGCCCATTCCAAGCGACGGCCAATGGGAGACCGTTTGGGACCACGTGACCACCGCGAGCTCTTTCCGCCGCACCGTCGGCAGGCGTCCTTCTGCCGCCTGCTGAGCGCTGTTGGGCATGCGATCTATGGTGGTATACTTCGCCACAATTTCTCTGCTTTAAAGAGAGACCTCAGCCCGTAATCTAACCCCGATTCGTGGAGCAACTCGCAAGAACCCACCGATTGGCCGATGACAGGAAAGCGGTTGTGGCGCTCACTCCAGATGAAAATAGTGGTGAATTCTCACCATACCATGGAGGGAGCAAAAAGAAAAAAAGCTCAGAAGAAGCGTCACTGGAGCACAAAATTCAACCTCGACTACCTTGAATAAGTCATTGTTTCACATTTTTTTCACTATACAAGGCACCCTGGCCAATCCCCAACTGTGGGTACGTGCCACTCCAACTGAGGACGACAACAACTACTGCGAAGCTTACTCATAAAAAATAAAAGGGAGGAAATAGTATAGTGGTAGTAGTGGTAGTAGTGTAGCGATATATTTAAAAAAAGTGAAGGAAAAGAATGTTGCCGGCCGCGGCAATTCCTGTCTAATATCTTAAGCACCCGAGCCGCAGCTCACTTTAAAGATCCCCAGGTGGTGAAAAGTCCGGAGTCCACTACGCGAGTGGACATCTGGACACTGCCGTGAAAAAAAGGCTTAAGAATGGTGATCTGCACGGTTACGATGCTCGGCAATGTGTTATTAAAGCGCAGCTACAAAAAGCACAGGACGACAAAAGTACGTACTCGGCGGTCGTATTCACAAACGCACCGCCGCAACAGAAGCATGGTGCAGGCGCTGCCAAAATCCGGATCTGAGAGCCGACGAAGCAGAAGCGCAGTGCCGATGTCGACACGATCCAGCTGTAGGAGCCGTCTTAATACTTCCAGTCGCATAAAAATACATGAAGAGCTAACCTAAATTCCAATGAATAAACCGCGACAACAGCCGCGCTGTAATAACGTAGAACCGAGTATTGTAATCGTGATATGAGTGTTTCCTTCCATGGGAATACAAGCGGGAGCTCCAACCAAATGGTATATAGCTTTATTACCTTCAGAAAAAAGTTCGTGAGCAATTGAAGTATCCAATGTCCAAAAACGAAAAATAGCAACAAGTTAACTCATTCCACGCTACTGAAAAAGGTGATGAATTCTCCCACAGTAAAGCTGAGTGCATTGCTGGGCGAATTGGTCAACGAGTGTATATGCACCCGTCTCGTCTTTGTCTTTCTTGTGTACTTATGAGTTTGAGTTTTGAGTTTGAGTTTATTTCCACAAACAAGGAGATACAATGGTTGTGGGAGATACAAGGGGGAAAAGCTACTCAGGGGCAGCTTGACTGGCCCCAAGTACCGTTACAGTGGCTGCGGCAGGGCGGAGAGAAGGCTTATGAATAGACTAGAGTTAAAACAAAGGCAAAACAAAGGCAAAACCCAAAAAGATACAATTCAAACAGTAAAAGGAAAAATACAACAAAAAAACGCCGTACACAGCTTATTACAGGAAACACTGTCATGCGTACAAAAATATTTCCAGCAGGTTTCTTGAAGAACAACTGAGCACGTCGATGTTACATTGAGTAAGGTCATTTAGTAACTTCGGCAACCTGTAGCTGACCATAATTAGTTCGCGGATGAGGAACACACCAAGTTTCCGGAGCTCGAGTAGTGTAGGGGGCCACGCGTTTTGTGAGATTAGCGAGCGAGCAAAGATTACCCATTCTATTCTTTCTCTCTTTACGGTTACGATAGTCGGTGATGTGAAGTTTGAGCGCAGTTTTGATGGTCTGCACTGAGAACCGCGACGAGGGCCCGAAGGAAGGAGCTAAAAGCTAAAGCTTTGAAAAGAGGTGATCTTGTGTACGAAGGCAAGTGGCTATCGGGCGGCCTCGCGCGCTCATTTTTTTATCGAAGCATGTAAATCTGGTGCACGTTACAAGTGAAGTCATTTCATTCCTATTTCCGCTGACCTTGAGGAAATGAGGGCGTATCGCAGTCGCGGGCGCATTAGAATCGAGTTGATTGTTTAAAAAAAGAAATAATTCCTTTAAAAAAGTGCGATTACTCTACTCCCATATTGCAGGCAGTGAGAACGGGAACATAGAATATATTAAAGTACGTAGTTTGCAGGTCACTTCAGTCTTCTAGGAAAGCTTATTTAGATGGCCGCTAGTTGATTTTCTTTTTCCAAGCCAACTCGCAGCACGCAGAGGGGAATCACCAATGTTTTGCATTATTTTCTCGCTTCCAGTTGGCACCTTTGAAAAAAAATAACGTTGGGTGCAAAGTGATTGCACTGCTTACACGACCACTCCAGCTGAGTCATTGGCAGGTGCTTCGATGGAGCCCTTCCTGAATAATGTATATGAAAGCGAAAGAAAAAATAAAAGGGAAACCGGTTGCACCTCCGTTGACGAATCACTCCTAAGCTCGAACGATCGCCCCGGTCGAAAACAAGCAAGCATACGCAGCGGTGTATATCCTTGGCCGTACTCTCCGCAAGTGGCGATCGCTTTTCATTACCGGGAGTGCCCCGTCTGGGCCTTGCTATGAGCCTCTACTGGGAGTAAAAAAAAAAGAAAGCCCAATAAAAAGGGGGGGAAAAAGTAGGACAGAAGGACGATTTGTGCAGTGAATGCAAATTGGACCAGAGTTCTGCCCCAAAGGAGGCCAGCCGATTCTGGTTGGCGTGCTTATCAGGCTCGCTGACTTGGCCAGTCACTTGATTAGAACAGCTATAGGATCTTCTTCAGGTTGCCTTCATTCTTTACAAGTTCCTTATCTATTCGATGTGGTCGTCCGCTCGTTCGTCGCCCATGGCGGTTTTCCCTAACTTCCCTAGTTTCCCTAACTTCTACTTTCATGATGATGCAAGTTATACGCGAAAATCGATTTGATTTTCCGCGAACTTCCTAGTCTTGCAGTGCCTGTTTCTTTGTTCTGTTGGCACTCTACTCTCACCGATAAATGTTGAATTTGACAAGTTCCTGAAATGCTAATCATGAAAACCGAGACTCGCCGCTTATGTTCTAAAGCCGTCTCAGTTCAAGGGGCAAAACAAGACATTCATAAACCGTCAGGGCAAAGTTAAATTGAAGAAAAAACAAAGCATTAGACAGTAAAAAAATGTTTCGGATCCAACCTCGCTTACTACTTGGCTCTACACTATGCACAAATACAGGGTATGAGGAGTATACAAGATACACTATGTACAAATGCAGAGAGTATAAGGAGAGGCGCGCATGAGCACCACGGCTCAGGTGAAAAATGCCGATCACTCTTGCATCGCTGCGTACTACCAAGCAGTTCCTTCGTCGCGGCGGCCTTGCGACGATTCGTATCTTTGATCCATGCCGACTGATCGACGATGAAGTAGTTCGAACAGAGAGGCGTGTTCAGCAGAAAGAACAACGAATGTAGATTTCTACAAAACTCCCATGCGACGCCACTCCCGCCTGGAATCAGTGCCTGAAGAACGGGGACAGCATTACAGGGACCACCAAAACGAAATATGAAATACAGGCCACTCAGGCGCAGAAGCCTCTGGCAAGACGGGTGCTGCAGTAGCCCCGAGGCTTAAACGCAAAAGGTGAACTCAGAACAGATGGTCTCAACGCGGGCAAGGTGGGCGCCACTGTGTACTACTGAGCTTCATGCCTAGGCCGCAGGAAAATTCAAACTTTTGACGGCACCTGGGATTAAAAAACTCTTGCCCTGGTTTACGATTTTGAGACATTTCTGGGCTCCTCACGTCCAAGTATCTGCACCCACAGACTGACACATGTATGAGGCTGAACATGAACAGACGCTTGAAAGCACGCGCTCATTCATGCATAAATATTTTCTCCGCTGTAAAAAAAAAAAGAAACGCGTACATCGCGGCAAACGATTCCTATACTGCGAAGATTGACTGTGGCTGACGATTCCGTAAAAGTTGGTCTCTGACGGTAGCAACTGTTGCTCTTCAAGAACCTAATGGTCGTTGCAATGCTGTTTCCCAAGGACTAACACCCCATACATAGCCTAATAATCGTGTAAACGCGGTTTCCCCAACTCTGACTAACACCCGTGCAGTTCTCGAAGAATTATCCCCTGTGCCTCTTAAAGTCCTTTCTGATTCAGTGTGTGAAATCAGCTCTGGTACATGAAATAAAAAAATCCACGAACAAAAATGGCTGAGCACGTATGGCGTGCTTGTCGAACCCGAGCGTTTCATCATGTAGCTTTAGCTGAACAGGGAACTGTTTTACCATGAAAGACATTGTGTGGCACAGGAGATTATTAGTGCAGGTAAGAAGTGATGGGGCAGGCGAGTCTCCCCTCTTGTGATACTCGCCCATAGTTGTGCAGGTTTCTTCGATGGACGCCATGGCCGTTCAATGCGAAAGCTGCCGAAATAAAGTATTTTTCCCACGACGTCGGAAAGTTTGTCAGAATGCGAACTAGTTCGATGAACCCATGATTTGGGCCAGCATGAACTTTGGGACACAAACGAAGAGAGACACATGGAACACGGAACACACTGCTGACTAACAACTTTAATGAAAAGGCGCGGAACACGCGGAAATATATACAGTGGTAAAGGTGGAGAGAAGGATGGAGAGAAGGCAAAGGGCATGGCGAAAGAAGGTTGCACCAAAAGCAAATGTAACAAATCTTTAGAACAAAAGACGAAACAGCCGTTACCGGGAAAGCGAAATCACTGAGCTTCCACAATCTTAGGCCGCGTTGCAAAACTGTGCGCACGTGATGAGAACCAAAGCATGATCGAGAATCAGTTCTCAGAGTAGTCACAGGATAAGATCTAGGCCACAACAAAGACAGTGAAAGAGCAAAAGCCGCGTCATAAAAACAAAACACGAAACAACTGAAAGAATATATGAATGAAAAACCCGCAAGAATTCACGCCAAAACAAAGCTAGAAGTTTAACATGAAGATGGACATGAGGCTGCGAAATCATGAAAGCTCCTTCGCCTACAGGTGAGACGAGGGTTGAAAAAAACATACCAAGTGAAGACCAACGAAGCCATGGAAAAAAACTTTCGACCTGTCAACCTCAAGAAGGTCAAAGAAGCAAAAAGGAAAGCCCTCTCCATTCTAGACAGGGAAGGCCTCAGCAGTTTATGCGCGAAAATCAAAGGAACAAAGAATTCAGAGCTTGCGGTTTTTTTCACTGCAAAAACGCACAAGGACTGCGTTCCTTTTCGTGCCATAATTTCTGAGAGGGCCACATGGCAGATCAATCTATCTGATTTTCTGGCAAAGCAGCTGAAACGTCTGCGGCTCGATGATCCTTACAGGATCCCAAACTCGCTCGCCTTGACCGCCTCTCTTAAAGAAAAAAGCAGTCAGATATCGTACAGCTTTTCCATCGACATCCAAGAAATGTACTATGCCATTCCTCATCGGGAACTCATGTCGGTTTTGCGATCCACCATCGAAGAAGACGGTGCTGTTTCCTTTCAAAATTCAGCCGGAATTTCAACGGACACCTTCCTTGAACTGTTGACGGTGTACCTTGATTCGACAGTTGTAGCCCACAATCAAAAACACTACGTACAGAAGAGCGGTATCTGCATTGGATCGAAAGTGGCACCATACCTTTCCGAACTCTACCTTGCATCTTGTGATAGGAAAATCGACAGCATCGTACGCGGCTATCCGGGGACCACAATCTTTCGGTACGTGGACGACTTTCTAATCTCTTGCTCAATAAGTGCTCATGAAGCCGCCGAGTGCAACTTTGTAGGACGAATGCTAACGTTATTTCAAGAAAGCATGCCCGAATTCACTTTCACCCATGAACTCCCCGAGGGGAACCAAATTAGGTTTTTGGATCTCCGGCTTCTGCTCGAAGAAGGACATGCGTGCTGGCGCTATGAACCTCGCAGCAACAAAGGTTTCCTTCCCCATGAGTCAGCTCATTCTAAGACCGTCAAGAGGGCAATTGCGAAAGGGGCACTGAGGTCAGCGCTTGA